>JARQOC010000006.1:120320831-120501020 GCA_033576535.1 Allobates femoralis
CTCAGCAGTGATAGTGTTCTCTCAGTAGTTCCGGCAAGTGTTCCTCCTTAACCTACTTAGTTCCGTCTTTTGACAGCTGTCGCCCAGGATACCAGGTCGGGTTTCGGGGAGGCTGCTTCAATGCCCTATCCATGATGTACGTTCTGGATGCTTTGGGGAGCCTTGGGTCCCTCAGTGGGTACACCGCTGGTTAGACGACTGGAAACTGGCTGGTGGTGGGGTGCTCCTGTAAAGCTGATCCTCCACGGGGCTGGTTCGCGTGGCAGAGGTGAACTGCTGCCAGCTTCGGTACCAGTGAACCGGCTGTAAGTTGTGGGCACGGGAGTCTTTTAGGAACCCGTGTAGAAATGCCCAATCCCGGTAGTTAAGGCCTCAGGTGCTGACACCCGACCGGTGACGGCCCAGGGGCCCGCACGGGGTGCGGAGCCCCCGCTCCTCTCCAAGTTCTGTGTTCTAGGTTCTGCTCTAGATTCCAGACTCTGTTCAGACTCTCTAGATTATTGTGTGTTCTCTTACACTACCCTAACACTCCACCCACCAGGACCTAGGATTGGTCCTCTGTTCTAGGTGTTGTATGTTGGGTTGGATCTCAGAGTTAACTATTGCACTGCTTTGTCAAGAGAATATTGCGGCTGCAATACTCCCTTGTGACGCACTCGTTGCGGGGCGCCACATTTACTTTAACTCAGGGGTCTCAAACTCTGCTGGGTTGGTGGGCCGCACATAGAAAAATATTGATATCGGGGGGCCGCATTGCTTGTAGGACTAAGGCTGCTTTGACATCAGTGGTAAATGCTGATCGCGGCAGTTGCGGTGAAATAAACGCAACTACCGCGATTACAGCATAACGACCGCGATCGTGGCACACTTGCGGCAAGCCCCATACAATGTCTATGGGGCTTGCGGTAAGTGTGCAGCAAGTGCGGTTTCAGCACTTGCGGCTGCAAAAAAAAAATGCTGCATACCGCGGTTTTTTCGCGCCCGCACCTGCCGCAAGTGCCGAAACTGCACCTGCTGCACACTTACCGCAAGCCCTATAGACATTGTATGGGGCTTGCCGCAAGTGTGCCACGATCGCGGCCGTTATGCGGTAATCGCGGCAGTAGCGTTTTTTTTCACCGCAACTGCCGCGAACAGCGCAAAACGTGATGTGAAAGCAGCCTAAGTGACATTTTTAGTAATACCAGATTTTTTTGCTCAATGTGTAATGTCAAAATCCTGACCCCTTTCTTGCAGTAATGTCCCCATTTTGGTCCCTTTCTTGTTGTAATGTCCCCATCCTGGTCCCCCTCTTGTACTAATATCCCCAACCTGGTCCCCTTTTCCAGTATTGTTCCCCATGCTGGTCCCCTTTTGTAGTAATCTCCCCCATCCTGGCCCCCATAGTGTAGTAATGTCCCCCATGCTGATCCCCTTTTGCAGTGATGTCCCCATGCTGCTCCCCTTTTGCAGTGATGTCCCCCATGCTGGTCCCCTTTTGTAGTGATGTCCCCCATGCTGATTCCCTTTTATAGTGATGTCCCCATAGTGTAGTAATGTCCTCGATGCTGGTCCCCTTTTGTAATAATGTCCACATTCTGGCGCCTTTTGTAGTGATGTCACCATCCTCACCCCCATAGTGCAGTAATGTCCCCTATGGTGGACCCCTTTTTTACTGATGTCCCCAACCTGGTCTGAATTCTTATCACACACTAACTCACGCACACACTAACACACTCACTCACTGTCACTCATGTGGAACAAAAGGGGGGGGGGACAACAACCGATGAGCGGTACCTGGTGGTCTAGTGTGGGCGACAATAACAGATGTGGGGGGTTCGCATCTCACCTTTGCAGGTTGTGCAACCCTGCACAACCTCGGCGTATCGCAGTGGAAGGCTCCGGACTACAGCATTTGGGGTTTCCTCCACGAGCAGCTCCTTCTTCCAGTCAGGTGAATCGAGCAAGCCGATCACCTGCCCCTGTGCCGTTCTCAGCTACGTCACCGCAGGTCCTTTGGATTCTGTTAGCGGTGACTCTGGTTCACAGCTGCTCCTGCTGCAACCCTAGGATGGGGATATGATATTTGTACAGAAGTGTGAGATTATAACAGAAGCGCAAGAGCACAGGAGGCACACGTTTAATTACCTTTGATATACCACAATGCATTTCCACGGCGGTCCGCCGTCTTCATCACGTAAATCCACCTGATGAAGACGGCGGACTGCCGTGGAAACGTGTTGTGGTATATCAAAGTTAAACGTGTGCCTCCTGTGCTCTAGCTCTTCTGTTATAATCACACACTTCTGTACAAACTCACAGGCAGGCACACAGGCAGGCACTCTCACAGGCAGGCACTCTCACAGGCAGGCACACGGGCAGGCACACGGGCAGGCAGGCTAACAGGCACACGGGCAGGCAGGCTAACGGGCACACGGGCAGGCACACGGGCATGCTCACGGGCAGGCTCACAGGCAGGCACACAGGCAGGCAGGCTAACAGGCAGGCACACAGGTAGGCAGGCTAACAGGCAGGCACTCTCACAGGCAGGCACACAGGCACTCTCACAGGCAGGCACACAGGCACTCTCACAGTCAGGCACACAGGCACTCTCACAGGCAGGCACACAGGCACACACATTAACACTCACATTAACACACACATTAACACACACATTAACACACACATTGACACTCATTAACACTCACATTAACATACACATTAACACACACATTAACACACACATTAACACACACATTAACACACACATACTTTTGCTATGCTAACCATGCTGGCGGCGGTCCCATGCATGGGACCGCCGTGGTCTTTGCTATAATCTTACTTCTGGCCACTTCACTCTGCCGCTCGCTCTGCTGATGTGCCAGTTCAATGCAAGCCGCAGTCAGCCAATGAGAGGCCCGCAGGTGACCTCGGTGTATGACGTCACCTGCGGGCCTCTCATTGGCTGACGGCTTGCATTGAACTTACAGAGGGGCAGAGCGAGCGTCGGAGTGAAGTGGACAGCGGCCGGAAGTAATATTATAGCAGAGACCGCGGCGGCCCCATGCACTGGACCGCCGTCAGCATGGTCAATTGTCCAAGGTGCCGGGGGCCGCACAGGGAAGCCCCAGGGTCCGCATGCGGACCGCGGGCCGCGAGTTTGAGACCCCTGCTTTAACTGATTAACTTCCTGTACATGTGTATAAAAATATATATATTATATATATATATATATATATATATATAATTACTAGCTGTGAGCCCGATGCAAATGCATCGGGTGTCTAGAATATTTTATTTATTTTTTTTGATATTTTCAAATAGATTTTCACTTGCCGCACCTGCAAAACCGCACCTGCCGCAAGTCCCCCTATACTTTCTATGGGGATTACCGCAACCGCGCCGCAAGTGTAGCGACTCGCAATGGCCTCGCGGCCATTGCTCGCGCTACACAGCGACTCGCAATAGATCCCCATTGAAAGTATAGGGGGAGTTGCGTCAGGTGCGGCAGCTGAGGTAGCGACTCGCAATGGCCTCGCGGCCATTGCTCGCGCTACCTCAGCGGTAAATCGCTAACTTTGTGGCCGAGCCTCTGGTTCTATTTTCGGCTAGCGACTCGCAATGGCCGCTTTGCGGCCATTGCTCGCGCGTGGTGACGTCACAGCGTGACATAGCCACGGCGTTTTCGGGGTCCGACACAAAAATGCCTACGGCAATTATATAGTAGATGACCTCTATATATATATCTATATAGATATATATTAATCTATATCTATATCTCTATATATCTATCTGTATATATATGTATATCTATATCTATATATATAGCTCTCTCTCTCTCTCTCTATCTATATATATATATATATATATATATATATATAATTATGAATATACAATAAATAATCGATTATATTGAGCAAAAAAAGATATCTTAGCTGATCTTGTAGAGATGAGGTTCCAGCACTGGTTTTCCGACGTCCGTCCACAGGATCACCAAGGCATAATCGATTAATAATAATAATTAATATTAACACTAATAATAATAATGTTAATAATTAATAATAATTAATAATCGATTATATTGGCCCAAAAAGATGTCTTGTAGGGATGAGGTTCCAGCACTGGTTTTCCGACGTCCGTCCACAGGATCACCAAGGCAGGAATAATTTGTGAGGAAAAGTTAAAGTAAACACTATAAAATTACGTCAGGGGGGAGTATAGTGATTGGTAGGCAAAGGGGAGTATAGTGATTGGTAGGCAAAATGGGTTGCTACCCAGCAACAGCGCAGTCAGCCACAGGATTTTTCGCGGGCAAACCTTACCGCAAGTCTTCCTATACTTTCTATGGGGAGTACTCGCACTCAGCCAGCGACTCGCAATGCGGCGCGATTGCGGTAATCCTTATGGGGATTACCGCAACCGCGCCGCAAGTCCTCGCACTCAGCCAGCGAGTCGCAATGCGGTTGCGGTAATCCTTATGGAAGCGGGCATTGCGAGTCGCTGGCCGAAAATAGAACCAGAGGCTCGGCCACAAAGCTAGCGATTTCCCGCTGAGGCTAGCGACTCGCTACCTGAGCGGGAAATCGCTAGCTTTGTGGCCGAGCCTCTGGTTCTATTTTCGGCCAGCGACTCGCAATGTCCGCTTCGCGGCCATTGCTCGCACAAACCTAGCGACTCGCAATGGCCTCGTGGCCATTGCTCGCGCAGCTAACGACTCGCATTGGCCGCTACGCGGCCAATGCTTCGCCGTGGTGACGTCAGAGTGTGACATATCCACGGCGATTTCGGGGTCCGACACGAAAATGCCTATGGCAATTATATAGTAGATATATATATAAATAATACAAAAGCAAACACTTACTTCTCATGGGAAAGTTTGCTTTGATATCAAGGGATTTGGATTACAAGCACATTCCCGGAATGAATTATGCTTGTAAACCAAGGTTCCACTTGTATTATAGAATTCATATGTCCTTTCATTATTGTTGTTATTATTATTTATATAGCACCAATAATTCCCTGGTGCTGTTCATGAGAAAGGATTACATACAAAATTATAGATATAGTTTACAGTAAACAAATCTATTATATAATTGCGAATAGCTTTTTTGCCCCTTCGACTTCCGGCGTGGTCATGTGGATACGCGCGAAGCATTGGCCGCGAAGCGGCCATTGCGAGCAGTTCTAAATCGACTCGCAATGCCCGCGGAGCGGGCATTGCGAGTCAGAGACTCGACGTTCTAGAATCCCGATGCAGGTTCATCGGGCTCCCAGCTAGTTGACAATAACAGACTGGTACAGAGGGGAGAGGACGCTGCCCTTGTGGACTTACATTCTATTGGATAATGGGGAAGAGACAGAATTAAGTTTTCACCCCTAATCCTTTTCCACTCCATAGAGAGCGACATCGCAGCAAGAGTCCAAGGAGACACCGCAGCAGATCGAGAGAACGACGCCATCGATCAAAATCTAAATCTCCAGGTTTCTTTCTTTAACCATTTCTTAATATTTATGTATGGGGCCACTGAAGGAAGGCTCACACATGATGGAGCAGGTCTATGGATTTGCTGCAGATTTCAACATTCTATTTTAAAGGGTGAAATCCAAAGTAAAATCTGAAGAATATTGCCATGCTGTATAGAAATTATCCGCTGTATGTGGATTAGACTTTTGAAATTAGATTTATTTTCCCTGCATCTGTAATCCTCTGTAGATTCCATTTTATGTTGAAATCTGCATCAAATCCATCAGATGTGAACAAATCCTAAGGGTTTTTTGAGATCCATATAGCTTTCCATTTCTGAATTCACATGTCCTGTTTTCATGGCCAGTGGAGGAACTTGTAGAAACTGTGATTTCCGGATCAACCCTGGGTCTCCCCATTTAAACTCAGTCTTAATTCAGTTCATGAGATAGATGGCCTGTTTGTGCAACACAGTTTGAGTCCACTTTTTGTTAAATGAGATTTCGGCTTTCCAGATATTGTTTGTGACTTGCAAAAATTACTATGTATTACGATTTTCATCTGTTACTAAAATCACTATCTGGATAACCCTTTTTAAATAAAGTAGTCCCACCTTATAAAATCACGCCTTCTACCTGCCTCCAGCACTGACTCTTCTGGGGCTTGCGTGACATTGTTACCCCATATGAGCCCTATAGCAGCGCTTTTACAACTCCTAAATAATTGTAACTAAACCATTGTGTGTTATTAATAGGACATCATCGAAGTCACAGACACAGAAGCCACTCAAAATCTCCAGAAAGGTAAATGGGATAACTTTTATAGTCTATTCTAAAATTTTCTAATACTCATCTGATGCTGCGTCTGATGTTTCAGGCAGTCACTTAGCTGGGGATGAAGGACAAAATAGCTATGGTACTGGAGGTGCCTGTATTACAGGGATTAAACAGTGTTAAAGTGAACCTGTCATCATGTTTTGCCCCCAATAAGTTGCGTCCACCACCAGTAATCCCTTATATACAGCATTCTAGAATATTGTATGTACATTGCCAGGCCGATCTGTATAACATCTAAAATAAAGAGGTTTTTATTATGCTCACCTACAGGTTGGTCCGGTCTGATGGGCAATGCTGATCTTGATCCGGTGTCTCCTGTCTTCTTGTGATTGCTGTCCTCCTTCCTTGCTTCGTGTGGATGACACATCCTACGTCATTCACATAGTTTCATCCATTGTGCTCCTGCGCGCATGCACCTCTGTTATCTGCCGAGAGCAGAGCAAAGTATTGTAATTCGAAGGTGCGGGAAAGGTCAAAGATCGCCTGGGAAGTGAGCATGCGCAGGTGTTGTTTGACATGTGCTTGAGCAGTACATTTACTGCCATCAGTAGGGTAGAGAGAAGTGCCCAGGGGCGCTATGAAGGCCAGTGAATAGATGATGTAGGACGCATCGTCCACAAGAAGCAGAGAAGGAGGACTTTGATTGCAAGAAGAGAAAAGATGCGAATCAAGATCAGCGTGACGCACAGATAAGAATAATAAAAGCTTTCTTTTGTTTTTACAGATTGGCCTAGGGCAGGGATGGGCAACTCCTGTCTTTAAGGACCGCAAACAGTTCAGGATTTCCTTAGTATTTAACAGTTGGAATCACCACCTGTGCAGAAGATTACATTACCAACTCTGAAATACTAAGGAAATCTTGAAAACCTGCAGTGGGTGCAGCCCACGAGGCCTAGAGTTGCCCACCCCTGGCCTAGGGACTTGTATATATTATTCTAGAATTCAGGATATAAGGGCTTACTGGTGGTGGCTGCAGCTTTTATGGGAAAAAATCTGGTGACAGATATCCTTTAATCATTGGCAGTGCTCATTCAAGTTACTTTTTTACTTCGGGACAAACATGGTGTATGAAAAATTGGTTTAATTACAATGGAAAATTTGCAGTTGGTTACAAAACTTCCATATTTTCTGCCATCTGTAAAAACAAAAAAAATGTAAAAAAAAAAACTCGTAATAAAATAATTAATGCAGATATAGACAGTACTTGTATGTCAAATTGAGATTTGCAGTTCACTATGCCCAATTTCAGGCTTTTGTCTAGAGAAACACAATGTAGTTTTTTCCTGATCAGTGTCCATCAGTGTTTTTGTGCCAAAACCAGGAGTGACTCCAAAACCCAGAACAGGGGTCAATCTTTCAGTTATACTTTTTCTCTGCAAGTTCCTCTCCTGGTTCCTCTCCTAGTTTTGGCACACAAAACCTAATGAACACTGATCAGGAAAAAGCTGCAGTGTGAAAGCAGCCTAATATGGTTTTCTTTTATTTTGGCCAGCAATTAGAAAATCTTGAGACCAGAGGGGCCACTCATTTAAACCTCAATGAATATCTTGTGTTTTGCTTTAGGTCAAAGAAGAGTCACAAAAAAAGCAGACGTGGAAATGAGTGACCAAAGGCCATTGGAAGCATTGTTCTATTCTTCAGGACTTTTTGTATATACTAGAAACAAATTATCAGTATGTCGGACATCAGTCGATTGTTCAGCCATTTGTTTTCTTAAACGATTTTTAATAAAATTGTTTTATGGTCACAGAAATTGTACAGTTGTAGTCAATGCAGGCGGTGGGACGAAATAACCATCAGCATAGCTGAGTGTCTAGAGCAGGGAACTGGAATAGCGATGCTCATGAATGATATCATCAGCCAGGGGCGGACCCAGACTGTAGTGGGCCCCGGTGCAAGAAATTTTTCGGGCCCCCCCCCCCCGGGACTCAATGTCACAATAAAGCCGCGGGTGTGCGGCGCAGCTCAAACCCGACAGCTCCCCACGGGGGAGTGTATGTCAGAGCGATGCTGCGGGCGGTTGGCAGGCCGCGCTGTAATCTCCCAGCACCCGCCCCATGAAGGTACCTTATACTGTAGATGACATCTTTCTGATTGGCGTTGTTCCCATTCCTTTTCTTTCTTTGTAGCACAGGCGCCATGATGAGATTTGACATCCACAGTTCATCTCTAGAAACTTTCTTTCTTCTCCATATTCAGCAGCACTTTCTGACACAATGCCCTTAAAAATAAAAGTATCACTATACTGCCCCAGAAATATACATATCCCCCTACACAAACCCCCACTGTATAACACAAACACACACAGCAGCACTGTATAACTCACACATAGTGCCACTGTATAACACACACACAGGGCTGGCTCCAGATATTTGTGGGTCCTGGGCGAAATCAACTCGGTGGGCCACATACTTGCTGTAAACATATATATGTGTATATAATTGAGGCTGCGGGTTGTGTATACATAACACAAAGGCTGTCTATATATAATATAGAGGCTGTGATATATTATAGAGGCTAGGGTCTGGATATACAGTATATGTATATATGCTGCGGGCTGTGTTTCTCCTCCTGTGCCTCCCCCTTGTGTGCTGTGTCTTACCGCCTCCCCTGACAGGGACGCCCTGTGCACTTTACCTCTCCCCCTGTGTGCTGTGTCTCCCCATCAACTAACAGGGGGACCATAGAGCTGCTTTTCCCTCCACTCTCACAGGAGGAACCTGTGGCCTGTGACTCCTCTTCCCCACTGACAGGGAGACCTGTGTCCCTTTTGCCCCACTGATAGGGGGTACTGTGTCCCCTCTGCCCCACTCACAAGGGGGTCCTGTGTCCAGGGGGTACTGTGTCCCCTCTGCCCCACTCACAAGGGGGTCCTGTGTCCCCTCTGTCCCACTCTCATGGGAAACCTGTTTGCCTGTGTCCCCTCTTCCCCAATGACAGGGGGACCTGTGACCCCTCTGCCCCACTGATAGGGAGGGCCTGTGTCCTGTGACCCCTCTACCCCACTGACATGGATGACCTGTGGCCTATGACCCCTCTACCCCACTCACAGGGGGGACTTGTGACCCGCGTCTCCTGTGCACCACTGACAGGAAGGATCTGTGTCCGGTGTCCCCTCTGCACCACTGACTGAGGGGGACCTGTAACCCATGACCCCTCTGCCTTACTGACATGGAGGACCTGTGGCCTGTGGCCCCTCTGTTCCACTCCCAGGGGGGACCTGTGGCCCCTCTGCCCCACTCCCAGGGGGGACCTGTGGCCTTGACCCCTCTACTCCACTCACAGGAGGGACCTGTTGCCCGTGTCTCCTGTGCATCACTGACAGGGGGGACCTATGGCCTGTGTCCCCTCTGCCCCACTGACAGGGGCACCTGTGGCCGTGTCCCCTCTGCCCCCCTGACAGGGGCACCTGTGGCCTCTCTGCCCCACTGACAGGGGGGACCTATTGCCTGTGTCCCTTTGCCCCACTGACAGGGGGCACCTGTGGCTGTGTCCCCTCTGCCCCACTGACAGGGGGGACCTATGGCCTGTGTCACCTCTGCCCCACTTACAGGGGGCACCTGTGGCTGTGTCCCCTCTGCCCCACTGACAGGGGGGACCTATGGCCTGTGTCCTCTCTGCCCCACTGACAGGGGGCACCTGTGGCTGTGTCCCCTCTGCCCCACTGACAGGGGGGACCTATGGCCTGTGTCCTCTCTGCCCCACTGACAGGGGGCACCTGTGGCTGTGTCCCCTCTGCCCCACTGACAGGGGGGACCTATGGCCTGTGTCCTCTCTGCCCCACTGACAGGGGGCACTGTGGCTGTGTCCCTCTGCCCACTGACAGGGGGGACCTATGGCCTGTGTCCTCTCTGCCCCACTGACAGGGGGCACCTGTGGCTGTGTCCCCTCTGCCCCACTGACAGGGGGGACCTATGGCCTGTGTCCTCTCTGCCCCACTGACAGGGGGCACCTGTGGCTGTGTCCCCTCTGCCCCACTGACAGGGGGGACCTATGGCCTGTGTCCTCTCTGCCCCACTGACAGGGGGCACCTGTGGCTGTGTCCCCTCTGCCCCACTGACAGGGGGGACCTATGGCCTGTGTCCTCTCTGCCCCACTGACAGGGGGAACCTGGGGCCTTTGTCTCCTCTGCACAGCTGGGGCCCTCAGCTCTTGCTCTCTCCCTCCACTCTGTCTTTTACCTTCCTCCAGTGAGTGTTGTGTGCAGTGTCCCTCCCGTCCGACTGCTTCTTATAACTGTCACATCGCCATTGGACTCGGTGGCCGGTGTTCCTGCCTCGGCCGCTGGGAGGAGCCGGATTCCTTCGGCTGGTGGCACCGGTGACAGGAGGACCTTGTCCTCATATGGAACTGCTCCCGCGACGTCTGCCTCTGTCGCTGAGCGCCGCTGTGTTTCCCCTCTGGGTGGTGTTGGTCGCAGAGGAGCGGGCCCTGCAGAGGTGTCCGTTAGGCGCAGCCTGCGTTCTTCTGTCAGAGGTGGCGTGGGTGGAGCCAGTCGTGCATCTCCATCTGGCCTGGATCTAGGGGCGGTCCGGATGAGGTCATCGGGCTGTGAGCTCCAGCCTATGGGAGGTAACCGCGCCCTTCAAATACATTGGAGCCTGTCTTGCAGGCCGCCAGATATAGTTTTGGTTCCCCAGTGATATAGTGTATGTTTAGTTTTGTCTCTGACCTTGGCCTGGATTTCTGACTCTGCTTCTTCCTCTCGATTCTGCCCTCTTGGTTTTGCCCTTGACCTCTGCCTGGATTCTCGACTCTGCTACTGCCTGATGATTCTGTACCTTCGCTGCCCTCTCGGTTTTGACTCGGACTTCTGACTTTGTTTTTCGGGTCTTGATTTTTTCCCCTGGCGACCTTCCCTGCTCTGTTGCTCATAATAGGCAGCTACCCCCTGGGCTCCGCTATAATTCCAGATCCCTGTATAGGGGTTAAGGGTCTCGGGGTTTCTCGGGGTGCTGCCTTACCAGCAGCTCAGCTTCACAGCGGATGGTTGTCACAATAACAAAGCCGGCAGCATGTCAGGAGATAATAAAAGTAAACAAATCTGCTGCCGGCTAGAAGCAGCCACAGATGAGGAGGGAGGATGCAAACAGCACTGAAGGTACAACACAACACCACATACATACATACATACATACATACACCACTCAACACACCACACACTACTCCTCCATGGAGGACTGCACTCCAGTCCTCACCAGTCCCGCCATCCTTGGCATCCTCCGCGCTGCTGAGTCACCAGCAGGAGTGTGTGGTGAGATTGCAGCGTGATGACCTCCCCACACACTGCTCCAGTCAGGCCACAAGCAGATCGTCACTTACAGCTCAGGGGGCGGGGCCCGGCGCGGCGGTGATTCCTCACAGGAGAGGGGGAAAATGCTTCCCCCCCCCACCGGGACTCAAAGACATTGAATCCTGGAGATTCTCCACCTGTCCAGGGAGCGGAACGGACCCGCCGCTGGAGCCTTCAGGGGCCCCCTAGCTGGCCGGGGCCCTGGTGCAGCTGCACCAGCTGCACCACGGTAGTTCCGCCCCTGGGGCACAGGCTGAATGGGGCAGAGGAGGGAGGAGGCACAGGCTGGAGGGGGTAAGGCTGGAGGGGGGCAGAGGCTGGAGGGGGCAGAGGACTGAGGGGGCACAGGCTGGATGGGGCAGAGGAGGGAGGAGGCACAGGCTGGAGGGGGCACAGGCTGGAGGGGGCACATGAGGGAGGGGGCACAGGAGGGAGGGGGCAGAGGCTGGAGGAGGCGCAGAGGATGGGGGGCAGAGGATGGGAGGGGGGCAGAGGACGGAGGGGGCAGAGGAGGGAGGGGGCAGAGTACAGAGGGGGCTCAGCTGGAGGGGGCTCAGCTGGAGGGGGCAGAGGCTGGAGGGGGCACAGGCTGGAGGGGGCACAGGCTGGAGGGGGCAGAGGCTGGAGGGGGCAGAGGACGGAGGGGGGAGAGGACGGAAGAGGCACAGGCTGGAGGGGGCAGAGGACTGAGGGGGCAGAGGAAGGAGGGGGCACAGGCTGGAGGGGGCAGAGGACTGACGGGGCACAGGCTGGAGGGGGCAGAGGCTGGAGGGGGCAGAGGAGGGAGGAGGCAGAGGACAGAGGAGGCACAGGCTGGAGGGGGCACAGGCTGGAGGGGGCACAGGCTGGAGGGGGCAGAGGACTGAGGGGGCAGAGGACTGAGGGGGCAGAGGAATGAGGGGGCAGAGGCTGGAGGGGGCAGAGGAGTGAGGGGGCAAAGAGTGAGGGGGCAGAGGAGTGAGGGGGCAGAGGAGTGAGGGGGGAGAGGCTGGAGGGGGCACAGGCTGGAGGGGGCACAGGCTGGTGGGCAGAGGAGCATGTGGGGCTGCAGACTCACCACGGGGCGCGCATCAGGTGTAGGAGGAGAGGAGGGGCGGGCAGAGCTGCAGGACAGGAAGTCCCCCCTCCCTCCTCTCCAGGCGCGCGGCGGGCGTCTGGGAGTATGGGTACCCCCAGGGGGTGTGTGGCCCCCCAGGTGGCGGGCAATGGCCCCCCCCTGCCCCCCGGTATGTACGCTAGTGGCTGGAGGGCAGAGGGTGGAGGGGAGAGGCTGGAGGGCACACGGAACTTCCGAGATCGGAACGTTCCTGTGCCGGTGCCTGTAGCCGGGCTGCGCCCGGCTACTCTTCACTGGCTGACGTCACCAGCCCAGTCCGAAGGCCATCAAGGAAGTACCCTTTGGGTTTTCCGGAAGTGGCCTTCGGCTTTTATATTATAGATATATACACTGCACAGCACCACTTCTCCTGTCCTGTATACTGGGTGTAATGCTCAGTATAATATTATTCTGTATATATACACTGCACAGCACCACTTCTCCTGTCCTGAATACTGGGTGTAATGCTCAGTATAATATTATTCTGTATATATACAGTGTTGGCCAAAAGTATTGACACCCCTGCAATTCTGTCAGATAATACTCAGTTTCCTCCTGAAAATGATTGCAATCACAAATTCTTTGGTATTATTATCTTCATTTAATTTGTCTTCAATGAAAAAACACAAAAGAGAATGAAGCAAAAAGCAAAACATTGATCATTTCACACAAAACTCCAAAAATGGGCCAGACAAAAGTATTGGCACCCTCAGCCTAATACTTGGTTGCACAACCTTTAGCCAAAATAACTGCGATCAACCGCTTCCGGTAACCATCAATGAGTTTCTTACAATGCTCTGCTGGAATTTTAGACCATGCTTCTTTGGCAAACTGCTCCAGGTCCCTGATATTTGAAGGGTGCCTTCTCCAAACTGCCATTTTTAGATCTCTCCACAGGTGTTCTATGGGATTCAGGTCTGGACTCATTGCTGGCCACCTTAGAAGTCTCCAGTGCTTTCTCTCAAACCATTTTCTAGTGCTTTTTGAAGTGTGTTTGGGTCATTGTCCTGCTGGAAGACCCATGACCTCTGAGGGAGACCCAGCTTTCTCACACTGGGCCCTACATTATGCTGCAAAATTTGTTGGTAGTCTTCAGACTTCATAATGCCATGCGCACGGTCAAGCAGTCCAGTGCCAGAGGCAGCAAAGCAACCCCAAAACATCAGGGAACCTCCGCTATGTTTGACTGTAGGGACCATGTTCTTTTCTTTGAATGCCTCTTTTTTTCTCCTGTAAACTCTATGTTGATGCCTTTGCCCAAAAAGAGAGAACATTCTTCCAAAACGTTTTAGGCTTTCTCAGGTACGTTTTGGCAAACTCCAGCCTGGCATTTTTATGTCTCAGGGTAAGAAGTGGGGTCTTCCTGGGTCTCCTACCATTACCATACAGTCCCTTTTCATTCAGACACCGACGGATAGTACGGGTTGACACTGTTGTACCCTCGGACTGCAGGGCAGCTTGAACTTGTTTGGATGTTAGTCGAAGTTCCTTATCCACCATCCGCACAATCTTGCGTTGAAATCTCTCGTCAATTTTTCTTTTCTGTCCACATCTAGGGAGGTTCGCCACAGTGCCATGGGCTTTAAACTTCTTGATGACACTGCGCACGGTAGACACAGAAACATTCAGGTCTTTGGAGATGGACTAGTAGCCTTGAGATTGCTCATTCTTCCTCACAATTTGGTTTCTCAAGTCCTCAGACAGTTCTTTGGTCTTCTTTCTTTTCTTCATGCTCACTGTGGTACACACAAGGACACAGAACAGAGGTTGAGTCAACTTTAACCCATGTCAACTGGCTGCAAGTGTGATTTAGTTATTGCCAACACCTGTTAGGTGCCACAGGTAAGTTACAGATGCTGTTAATTACACAAATTAGAGAAGCATCACATGATTTTTCTAAGGGTGCCAATACTTTGGTCCACCCCCTTTTTTATGTTTGGTGTGGAATTATATCCAATTTGGCTTTAGGACAAAACTTTTTGTGTTTTTTTCATTGAAGACAAATTAAATGAAGATAATAATACCAAAGAATTTGTGATTGCAATCGTTTTCAGGAAGAAACTGAGTATTATCTGGAAGAATTGCAGGGGTGTCAATACTTTTGGCCATGACTGTACACTGCACAGCACCACTTCTCCTGTCCTGTATACTGGGTGTAATGCTCAGTATAATATTATTCTGTATATATACACTGCACAGCACCACTTACCGTATATACTCGTGTATAAGCCGACCCGTGTATAAGCCGACCCCCCTACTTTTGCCCCCAAAACCTGGGAAAACCTATTGACTCGTGTATAAGCCGAGGGTGGACCCCAGCACAGGTATACAGCCCCCAGCAGTGTGGTATACAGCAGCCCCAGAGGTATATACAGCAGCCCCAGTGGTATATACAGCAGCAGCCCCAGTGGTTAGTATACAGCAGCCCCAGAGGTGTATACAGCAGTCCCAGTGGTAGTATACAGCAGCCCCAGAGGTATATACAGCCCCAGTGGTACTATACAGCAGCCCCAGTGGTAGTATACAGCAGCCCCAGTGGTAGTATACAGCAGCCCCAGAGGTATATACAGCCCCAGAGGTATATACAGCAGCCCTAGTGGTGTATACAGCAGCCCCAGAGGTATATACAGCAGCCCTTAGGTAGTATACAGCAGTCCCATGTGCTGTATACAGCAGCAGCCCCAGGGTTGAATACAGCAGCAGCCCCAGGGGTGTATACAGCAGCAGCCCCAGGGGTGTATACAGCAGCAGCCCCAGGGCTGTATACAGCAGCAGCCCCCGGAGGTATACAGGCCCCCCATCATGATCCAGGGCCCCCCCCCCTTGCGCGGCAAACCTGTAAAGTAAAATCATACTTATCACTGTCCTGTCGCGCCGTCCCGCCGCTTGCCGGCATCACGATCCCGGGCTTCATTCCGCGTCTTCCGGCTTCCGGCTTCCTGTGGAAGGCGGAAGACGCGGAATGAAGCCCGGGATCGTGATGTCGGCAAGCGGCGGGACGGCGCGACAGGACAGTGATAAGTATGATTTTACTTTACAGGTTTGCCGCGCAAGGGGGGGGGCCCTGGATCATGATGGGGGGGCCTGTATACCTCCGGGGGCTGCTGCTGTATACTTATACTGTATACTCGCGTATAAGCCGAGGGGGGACTTTTCAGCCCAAATTTTGGGCTGAAAAACTCGGCTTATACGCGAGTATATACGGTATTTAAAATTTACAATTTAAAATTCTTTGACATGTCAGTCACACTGCTAAAGAGTTGTGGACAGCTATGCAGGCCGAGTTTCAGCAATATCTTTCTCTTACTAAATCCGGAGACAGGGAAGGTCATGTGCGATAATGGTGCACACCTGGTGGCGGCCCTATATTGGGGAATACTTACATACGTGGCTTGCATGGCTCACATCCTCAATCTAGCTGTCCAGCAATTCCTACGCTGCTATCTCGGCCTGGATAAGCTGCTGCACAACACATAGTCACTGTGTTCTCACTTCTGCCGTTCTCACCCCACGGCTCATCAAACTGTGCAGGGACGGCATTAGGGGGGCAGACTGTGCAGTTGCCCAGGGCCCCCACTCTCTTAGGGGCCCCCAAAGGAGCTGAACTGAAATAGTAATAAATAGTAAAAAGAATAACAAAATACACATATTTGGTATCGCTACGTTCGTAAGAATCTAAGTTATCAATATATGAAGTAAATTAATCCAATTGGTAAATGGCGTAACGGGAAAAAATAAAAACGCCAGAATTAAGTTTTTTTGGGCCACTACGTTGTTACAATACAATGCAATAAAAGGCGATCAAAAATGTTGTATCTCACTCAAAATTATTTCAGTAAAAATATCAGCTCATGGCACATAAAGTAAGCCCTCACATAGCCCTGTATCTTCAAAAATTAAAACATCATGGGTCTCGGAAAATGGCGAATTTTTATTATTTTTTTTTACAAATTTCTGGGGGTTGTATCATTGAAACAAAAAATATGGTCAGTATGTTCTTATTCTGACCTAGATAATCAACTTATGAAGTCACTTTTACCATATAGATAGCATGATAAATATAAAACTGAAAAAAAAAGTTGTGGAATTGCACTTTTTTTTTGCAATTTCAAAGCACTTGGAATTTTTTTCTCATTCTCCAGTCCATTTTGTGGTAGAATGAATGATGTCATTCAAAAGTACAACTCATCCCGCAAAAAAATAAGCCCTTGTACGGCTATGTGGAGGGAAAAATAAAAACGTTATGGCTCTTGGAAGAGGTGAGGAAAAAACAAAAATGAAAAATCGCTCAGTGGTAAAAGTTATAAAATCCTTGTAATTGCCATATAATAGCAGCAGGACGCCCCCCACAGGCTTCAATCTTCACATGTTCATGATGGGAGTAATTAGAGTTTACGGACCTTCTTAATTCCTACACTTGTAGCCAGTCATCAAGCAGAACTTACAAGGCATTAAAGGGGATTCCAGGATTAATAAAACTTTACTACATTCTTTCAAAAACAGCGCCACCCCTGTGTACAGGTGGTATGTGGTATTACAGCATAAGCCCATTCCCTTCAATTAAGCTGAGCTGCAATATCACACATAACCTGTAGACAGGGGTGCCGCTGTTTTTGAAAGAAATCAGTCATGTTTATAGAATTCTGGATAACTCCTTTAAGATCAATATTTCCACTAGTGACCCAGAACAACACAAGACACCAGGAAGGGGCTTAATTCAAATGTATTTTTTTTATAATATGAATCATATAGCAGATCTTGTTAAAGATGACATTTAAGTAGATGATCCTATGGAAACATTTTCCTTACTGAATCTCCAGTTTGTAAAATCCTATTTTGTTAAACACTTGTAGGTAATTTTTAATCAATATAAGGAATCCTGTGTTCAGAATCCCATCTCCTGGTCAGAGGATAAAAAGTTAGAAAGAGCGACTCTCCCTGGAGGAGCCGTCCTGTATGACACAGACAATGATGGGAATGGATGTGTATGTCTATGTTGTGTGCTCAGTGTATATGTGTAATATATAGTGTTTGCATCACATACTGTGTGTTGTGTGTATGTAACATCCACATTTATAAATCCCACCAGCACAGACGAGAGTTCCTAGGCCTAAACATGTCAGCAATCGCCCAACAAATGAGCAAAATGCGGCTCGTCATTGGGTGATTGGAGGTTTATGGAGGAACAAAAATCCTTGCTCTCGATAGCACATCCCCTGCTGCAAACTGCAGAAGTGCTGCCGATAACATGATACTGTAAAGGACAGATTGCTCTACCGGTGATTGCTCTGCACTCATCATTCTTCATCATCCTGTGTAGACAGTCCGGAAACAAGCGTTGAATGACCTGAATATTATAAATCGCACTCATTTACAAGTCTGAATTTGGTGCTTGTACATGTAATCCAAATGTCTGAGTGTGACGGTACAATATGTGAGCATTTAGGGCCCACTTTAACCTTTTGCCCAGGGCCCTACTTTGCCTAAAACCGGCCCTGCTACTGGGTTGCCATACTGTTGGATCTGCGGTAGAGGAGTAAATTTAGCCAGATACTTCCCACAATGGGCAGGGATACACTCATGCTGGAGTATCAAAAAAAGCTTGTAGACTATCTTAGGACTGGATGTTGAGTCATCAGCATAGAAACATTAGCAGTTTAACTGCCAGAAGCAATTTCAGGTAGTCGTTTGACCAATTTTTTAAACCAACCCATCTACCGGCAAAATTCAGTACATGTCTGATACATAGTAAACGACTGGAGAGGATGGTGGAGGAGTTTCTACAGCTCAATATCCATGCCATCAGGGAGGGTTTGGACTTTCTTGCATTTTGGGCTTCAAAAATGAAGGAGTAACCTGAGCTCACAAGTCATGCCTTGGAGGTTTTGTCATGCCCGGCAGCCAGCGTTCTCTCAGAACATGTCTTCAGCGCTGCTGTAGGTGTCCTGACAGATAAGTGCATTATGCTGTTCCCTTGTTCATCAAGATGACCAAGTCATGGATCTCCAAGAACGTTTCCAACCCAGTGGCAAACTAGGCGATATTGTACTTTTTAGAGTGCTGCATTGATCTTTCCATTATACAACTTTTATTCTGCGTCAATTGATGCCACTTTGGTGGGATCTGGCCCTAATTTTTTTCAAATGTGGAGACTTTTCTTGGGGTCTCCTACTTATCTGTATCCTGAATTTAGCACAGGGCTCTCTGAGCATGATGACTACATGTGTCATTCATCCACCTATTATTAATCAATGTTTAACCTTCAAATACTAGGCCATGCACTGTTCCAGACTCTGTATCATGCACGTAGGCTGCACCATTCTTCAGTTTTTATTGTGGTTCAATTGATGTCACATTCATGGTATCTGGCCGTATTTTTTTGAAATGTTGATACTCTTCTTGGGATGTTTTTGTTGTGTGTTTTGTGAATTTAGCAGGGCTATCTGAGCACCATGCCTACACATGTCACTAATGCACCTGAATCCTTTATTCTATAATATTCTGTGAAACTGATATTTGTGCCACCTGAGTGTCGCACAGCAAAAAATTTATTGGAGAATTGCATGATGTTTGAGGGCCGCCTGCCCACTAGGCCTACATGTCGCGGACCCAGCTGAATCCTTCTTACTACAATATTCTGTGAAACTGATATTTGTGCCACATAAAATTTATTGAAGAGGTTGCAAGATGTTTGAGGGCTCCCTGCACACTAGACCTATACATGTGACTGACCAAGCTGAATCTTTCATCTTATAATATTCCATTAAACTAATATTTGTACAACCTTAGTGTGGCGGAGCATAAAATGTATTGGGTCTCCTGCCCACTAGGCCTACACGTGTCTCTGACCCACCTGACTAATTCTTTCAGTAGTAGTCCATGAAGCTAATAATTGTACCACCTGAGTGTGGCGGAGCATAACATTTATTTGAGTGGTTGCATGATGTATAAAGGCCCCCTGCCCACTAGGCCTACACATGTCACTGACCCAGTTGAATCCTTCTTTCTGTGATATTTCGTGAAACTGATACTTGTGCCACCTGAGTGTGGCACAGCATAAAATTTATTGGAGTGGTTGCAAAATGTTTGACGGCTTCTGCACACTAGACTTATACATGTGACTGACCCAGTTAAATCTTTCTTCTTATAATATTCTGTGAAACTGATATTTGTGCCACAGCAAGAAATTTATTCGGCCCCCTACTTACTAGGCCAATACATGTCTCTGACGCACCTGACTAAGTCTTTCAGTAGTAGCCAGTGAAGCAAATAATTGTGCCACCTGAGTGGGGTGGAACATAGAATTTATTGGAGTGGTTGCAAGTCATTTGAGGGTTCCCACCCAGCTGAATCCTTCTTCTTATAATATTCCATATATTAAAGGAGAAAGAAAAAAACGGCTTCACGATCGTGCTGTCCTCAAAGATAATAAATCCACGTGCCCATGGATTCCGACCAACTCTTTATTCCACTGTAAACTCTACGCGTTTCGTGTATACACAGTACACTTCTGTACAGTGTGTACACAAAATGTGTAGAGTTTACAGTGGAATAAAGAGTTGGTTGGAGTCCATGGGCACGTGGGTTTATTATCTATGAGGACAGCGTCATCGTGAAGCCGTTTTTTTCTTTCTCCTTTTATATATGATCTGCTATACCGGTGGATTTCTGCAGTTCTGTGGATGCTGTGGATTTTACTTGGAGGTGCATATGGTTGTTGTGTCACACACAACTAAACCAGGTGAGTGGATCCATATAGAAAATTGACTATATACAATTGAGATAAGACCCTATAGTGCACTTTCTTCCCCTCTATTATAATATTCCATGAAACTGATATTTGTGCCACCTCAGTGTTTAGTAGCAAAACATTTGTGAGCAGTTACATAAGGTATGGGGGCACCCTGCCGACTACATCTATACATGTCACTGGCCCTCCTAATTATTTTGGTAGTACGGTAGTCTGTGAAGCTAATTCTTGTGCCACCTGAATGTGCCATCTGAGTGTGGTGGAGCATAACATTTATTGGAGTGGTTCCATGACCTTTGAGGGCCCCTTCCAACTATACTACATATGTCACTGACCCAGTTGAATCCTTTTTTCTATAATATTATGTGAACCTGATATTTGTGCCACCTGAGTCTGGTGGAGTATAAAATTTATTAGAGCAGTTGCATGAGGTATGAGGGCCCCCTGCCCACTAGACCTATACATGTCATATACAATGCTACCATTTCTTTTAAAATAGTGAAATATAGAGAAAAAATCCCAAAATGGTGAACAAAGCTAATTTTTTATTTGTACATGCATATACATTGTTAAAGTGAACCTGACATCTGTTACATGCTGCCCTCTCCGTCGGCAACATGTATTAGGCACTAGCTGTATGACCACAGCCAGGTATGCGACATCTCTCAATGCAAGTGTATTGTGTGAGGCCTCACCCCTCTAGTCAGATTCTGGCCTGGAGTATGTACTGTATATTGCATACCCACGACCATGTGACCACCGTTCCAGCTCTGACCCCCGCGAATTCTTAGAGCTTACAGTGTATGTGAAGATTTGCAAGTTAAAGGAATGTTTGGCTTTGAAACACACAACATTTAAAGGGAACCAACCACCAGGATTAAACAACCTGTAAATCAGTGTAGCAGGTGACTGATATGTGCAGCATAACTTCACTATTTGTTTTATTTATTTTTTTAATTCATCCCCTGTGAGCTTGCTATGCTGCACACAAATCATCTGCTATACTGATTTACAGGTGGTTAAATCCAGGAGGTTGGTTTCCTTTAAGGCTGGAGGCACACGGTGCGAGGGACTCGCACGAGTGCCATGCGAGGGATACTCGCATTGCACTGGGACCGGTGTTGCCCTATCAGGCAGAGCAGACTGGTGCGAGTCCCCTGCACCTAACTCGCACTGCGAGTCAGAAGCGAGTGCAATCGCGGCATGCTGCGACTGCACGCGATTCTGCCGTGCGTGAGGGCAATGCAAGTGTATGGAGGCGAGAAAATCTCACCCCCATACAGCACACAGTGCGAGTGTGCAGGCAAAAACGCTTTAAACTCGCCGGCTGTTAAAGCCGGCAAGTTTAAAATGACCGCTTTGTTGGTACAGTAAGCTATAATCTTGTACTGCTGTGACAGCAGTGGTACAAGATGTTTAGCTAATACAATAATGATTGTAGTAAAATAATGTATTCTGGGGTTATTTTACTGATCAACCCCATCAGCATCCTCTGCACCGCATGTGTGCGCAGAGGATGCTGATGTGGCTCTAAACCCAGTGATGAAGGGGTTAATATGCAGAAAAAGCCGGCTTTATGTTACTGTCTATGGGGAGCTGTCCCCTCTCATGGTGCTGATGCCACAGCTCCCCATAGACAGTAACATAAAGCCGGCTTTTTCTGTGAATTTATAAACCCGACAGTTCTTTTAACCCATTATACATAAAAATTAACCCCTTCACACACATGGTGTAATGACACCACGTCTGCAGAGAGTGAGGACACTCTCCACATACATGGTTTCACTACACCAGCTGCATATTAACCCCTTCAGCACTGGGTTTAGAGCCACATCAGCATCCTCAGCGCACACATGCGGTGCAGAGGATGCTGTCACAGC
This sequence comes from Allobates femoralis, assembly GCA_033576535.1. NCBI lineage: Eukaryota > Metazoa > Chordata > Amphibia > Anura > Aromobatidae > Allobates > Allobates femoralis. Next base: position 120,343,130 of record JARQOC010000006.1, read on the forward strand.
AGTACAACATGATAGCTTACTGTACCGGCAAAGCGGGAAATTTAAACTCTGTGGCTTTGACAGCCGCAGAGTTTCTGTTCCCGACAAATGCTGCCCGCTGTCCTTCAGGACCGTGGACAGTATCACAATCACGCAGCACACACGCACTCACACCTCACAATCACAGCACACTTACATACATACAGCCAGCCACACTCATCACTCGCACCACACTCGCACCACACACACCCACAAACACGCATCACACTGTCATCACTGTCGTGCATCAAACATGCTGCGTGATTGATGCACGACAGTGTGCCTTCAGCTTAAGAGTTATGGTGGGTTTACACACACCAATTTATCTGTTCAATCTCTGAACCAATCTCTGGTTGCAGTGAAATCATGGATACATTGCTCCATTTTGTGGCTGTGTACAACATGGAGCAATGTATCCATGATTTCACTGCAACCAGAGATTGGTTCAGAAATTGGACAGATAAATTGGTGTGTGTAAACCCACCATTAGAGTTTGCTGGTGGTAACTTAAAAAAAATCCAATCTTCATCCTGAATAGTTGGACAAATGTCATGAATATGTCTTTGTGTATGAGTGCGATTTTTTTCTCACCTAGTATCCACATGACATCCGTAGGCAATGTGTTTTTTTTTTTCTCAACAGCTATTATTCAGCAATCATTTACAGTACTATTTACAATGTTCTATACTACAGAATTGTAAGGTGTACGTAAAAAAAATGGATGTCACTAGGATGGTCCATAGTCCATCTGTTTTTTTTTCTCGCACCCATACACCTACATTGTCAAATCTCACCCAATTTACGTATCCACTCGCAGCATGATGCAATTTTTTTCTTCAAGTCGAATACAGCTGAGAAAAAAATTGCAGATCTGCACTGCCTAAGATTGGTCCGAATGCAATACTTTTTATCTTGCATTGCACTCATCGTATTTGAAATCTAGTGTGAGCAAATCCTTAGACTTACCTGACTGTGATCATGCAGTCAGTGCCTAATATATAGGGTAGGGTCACATTAGCACTATCAGGGGGTTGCGTTAAAAACATAGGTTTTGGCAGCCTTAATGCACTGCTACCGCCATGGCAGCGCCGCGTTAAGTCTGGCAATTGTTCCCTGTGGTGACGCGGACCCTAGTGTGGCTCAAACTCCAGCATCTGAGTGCTTGAGTTTGAAATCTCGCATTTTCTCCTACTGTGTCAAATGACGCTTTCAGAAGCGCCATTTGACGCGCTCGGAGAAAGCGAGAGAATTCAAACTCTGGCACTCAGATGCTGGCATTTGAGTTGCGTTCAGAGCGTTGCCACTGCTGTCACAGCAGTACAAGATGATAGCTTACTGTACCAACAAAGCGGTCATTTTAAACTTGCCGGCTTTAACAGCCGGCGAGTTTAAAGCGTTTTTGCCTGCACACTCGCACTGTGTGCTGTATGGGGGTGAGATTTTCTCGCCTCCATACACTTGCATTGCCCTCACGCACGGCAGAATCGCGTGCAGTCGCAGCATGCCGCGATTGCACTCGCTTCTGACTCGCAGTGCGAGTTAGGTGCAGGGGACTCGCACCAGTCTGCTCTGCCTGATAGGGCAACACCGGTCCCAGTGCAATGCGAGTATCCCTCGCATGGCACTCGTGCGAGTCCCTCGCACCGTGTGCCTCCAGCCTTAAAGGAAACCAACCTCCTGGATTTAACCACCTGTAAATCAGTATAGCAGATGATTTGTGTGCAGCATAGCAAGCTCACAGGGGATGAATTAAAAAAATAAATAAAACAAATAGTGAAGTCATGCTGCACATATCAGTCACCTGCTACACTGATTTACAGGTTGTTTAATCCTGGTGGTTGGTTCCCTTTAAATGTTGTGTGTTTCAAAGCCAAACATTCCTTTAACTTGCAAATCTTCACATACACTGTAAGCTGTAAGAATTCGCGGGGGTCAGAGCTGGAACGGTGGTCACATGGTCGTGGGTATGCAATATACAGTACATACTCCAGGCCAGAATCTGACTAGAGGGGTGAGGCCTCACACAATACACTTGCATTGACAGATGTCGCATACCTGGCTGTGGTCATACAGCTAGTGCCTAATACATGTTGCCGACGGAGAGGGCAGCATGTAACAGATGTCAGGTTCACTTTAACAATGTATATGCATGTACAAATAAAAAATTAGCTTTGTTCACCATTTTGGGATTTTTTCTCTATATTTCACTATTTTAAAAGAAATGGTAGCATTGTATATGACATGTATAGGTCTAGTGGGCAGGGGGCCCTCATACCTCATGCAACTGCTCTAATAAATTTTATACTCCACCAGACTCAGGTGGCACAAATATCAGGTTCACATAATATTATAGAAAAAAGGATTCAACTGGGTCAGTGACATATGTAGTATAGTTGGAAGGGGCTCTCAAAGGTCATGGAACCACTCCAATAAATGTTATGCTCCACCACACTCAGATGGCACATTCAGGTGGCACAAGAATTAGCTTGTTCATAGGAATGAATTTGTTTATATCAGATGTCACATTCCCTTTAATTAATCAAATAGAGTCCAGCTCACCCAGAGTTCCTCTGCATAGTTGTCATGGAGCACGGAAATAAGTCTCGCCCTGACCCCAGAAATCCAACATGAAAAGTAAATCCGGCTCTTTAAACATAAAACTTTTTTATTTAATATTAGTTAAGTGCATACGTACTGTAGAAATTGTGCATGATTTGTGTGACTACTTCAACACGTTTCGGGTAAATAAATCCTTATTCATGACAGTGGAAAAAACTGAATTACAAAGTCTTATAAAGCTGTTCTCTTTAATTATCTTTTATAGGCATGAGAACTGAGGTGGATTTTGCAGACAATAGACTCATCCCACCATTCCATAAGATTCACATTGCTTGGTTGGATCTTCATTTGGAATCAGTTTATATTCACACTCCGCTTCGTCAAACACAAATTTGCATCTCTCCTCATCAAAATTTACTGGTGTGCCGTAACTATAAGGAACAAGGGAATAAGAAAAACACATTATACATTGCAATTGTAAAAAATATGTACTGTACATTGTAATTGACATGTAAAGATGAACAAACTTTTTCAGAAAAAGATTTACCATTTTTAAATTTGGCATGAACATTGATGATTCAAATTGTGATTGGAAAACCTGAGCAAACTACTAAATAATCGGCAAACGTGGCTTTGTTCGGGGGGAAAGTTAGAAATTTAAAAAATGGCCCTATAAACTATTCTTAAAGGTTGGGGGCTAAAATGCTTGCCGGAAGACTCGGTGGCTGAGAAGTCTGCTAATCTAAGGTTAGATGACTTCACAGCCATTGGGTCTACCAGCTTGTTAAAACATGGTGAATTTAAGGGAGCTTTAAAAGAAAGTTTCTAAGCTTCCTTGAGTTTACAGGTGTTGGGACACCTGCAGGTTGTGATTTTTTGGAAGATTGCAAGATGTTTCAACAGCTATAAAATCCAGGAACTTAAAATCAACTTTAAACATCTCTTTAAGAGAGCTTTTATCTTTTTTTCTATTTTTTTTAGGGAGAAAATCTTTATTATTGCATAGAGTCAGCAGCATGCAATGCCACCTCTTCTACACTTATCTGCTAGCAATTCAGATAAAAATACCATATGTCCATTATATGCTTAACATACATGTTCTTATAGGTCTGTTCACACTCATAAACACTATAATATGGATATTGCTTCTTGAAAATGTGCAGATCCTTTATTTCCTTTTTTCCATATGTTTAGAATACAAACCTTTAGCATGTGCACAAGTGTGTAATAGCATTAATCTTTGACCTGTCCGTGCATTGCCAACTAGCGTTATTCAACATTCCAGATGAATTGGTGGTGAGCTGAAAAACCTATTTTCTTTTTTTTATTTCTCCTCTAAATATTTCAAGCTTAAATAATTAATACCTCCAACTGCAAGTCCAGCTGTTACCCGTGGCATGGGGAATGAGATTTGTATGTCAGGTGCCGTCTCCTGCCCACCCCATGGAGGGATTATTGAGGACCTAGACAACAAGATTGAGCAAACAATAATATCCCTTAAGTGCTTGGATCCTAGGCAGGATCCTAGGCAAAGGAAAGACGCATCTCCTTGGAGGTTGGCACCATTTCAGGATTGCCGTACAATGCAGCAACACCGTGTACTGTATGTCTGCAGTCCATACTTAGGAAACCTGATGGATCATTCCAACACATGCCAGCCCAAGAGGAGCTGATTTTCCTCACCACCCCATGGACCGAGGATGCTTCACTGCAACTGAAGCAGCCTGCAGAGGAGATGCCAACATATGTGATATTGAGTATGACTGTGCTCCCCGCATTGGGCCTCATTTGTAGCGAGGTCAGAATCCATTACTGGTACTGCATGCCTGAAGAGGTCCAACCAGAACAAAACTAAGAATCAGGAGGTGAGCCATTCTGGGACCTCCATAGGTTGGAGGAAGAATATTAAACCTGCAGCCGGTGGATCGGCAAATAGACGAGGAGCAAGACAAGGAGGAGGTAGTAGAGGCCCTGTTTCCCTGTCTTTCATAGCACACCTGCTAGAGGCATTTGACTGGGAGAATATCATGTGGGGCCCCAACCCCCTCCCAGCAAGTATCCTTATAGACATGAACCACCCTGGGCATTGTCATTTCTGGAAAAGATGAGGTTCTCAGATGCCCTTTTCTGAGAGTGGTTGCAGGGGTCTCATTGTAACCACTTTGAGGAACAATGTACCCAGATCTGGCTGGTGACCAAAGATAGGATTGGTGACCAGTGCTATGTCAGCCAGTTAATCCTGCAATGTGACCATCTGCCTTCCCGACTCTGCACCCTCTATGTTGGTGACAAGGTCACTATGTGAAATTAAAGGGCTGCAAGGAGTGGTACAAGGTGGGTGTAAGTCAGGGTGCCACTACAGTGTGGAAGCATGGCAGCAGGAGGTTGATATGGAGAGGATGGAGCATTATCGGTTGGCCAAGCCTGAACCTGTTTGCCAGCCAACTGGAGTTAAACCAACTGGGGCTAGAGAGACTGAAGAGCCTGTCGGGGTTGCCCAAGTTCCTTTGGTGTGTGCTAGAGGGGGTGGCCAACCCCTAACTCCTCTGTCCTCTTCTCCAGTAATGGCACTGATGATGTATGCTGGGGAGCAGCTGGTGAAGGAAAATGCCCCTGGAGGAGTAGCCCCTGCGACCCCCTGAGACAATACGGGAGCGGCCTACAGTGGGGATTGGTTAGGTTCGTCTCGGGGAGCATTGAGAATGTTACTAGAGTGGGAAGACTCTGATTAAAGATGACTGCTCTAAAAGAGGCCTTTTGTTGAGTCTCTAACCGCTTTTATGAAATGCTGAAATCCTGCATCATGCCTTGTTGGCAGGACTGTTTGGAGTTCTGATAAGAGCGACTCCAGTTTTTTTGCCTCATGACCGAGTAGGCCTAATTTAATTTTTCCCCTTCCCAAGTTTTTCTCCAGTTGTGTTTCCTCCTGTTGGGTTAGTGGGACTGCAGCCTTCGGGCTATACCTCAACCTCTAAATGGACTGTGTCCTACATGGATTGTGTCCTAAATGGACTGTGCCCTAAGTAGACTGTGCCCCATTATCATGATGGCTCTGCCAATTTTTGTGGGATTTGCTGGGTCTTATGGACTGTTGTGTGAAAAGGGGAAAAATTGGAGGACCCCATGTGCCAGCTGGGTCTTTGGTTTGCAACTTTCAAGAACTGTGAAGAACTCACTCATATGCTGATGCTTCCTGTGTTGTGATACTGCCATAATGAGACAATGGAGTCCAAAGCCTGTGTGTACTTTGTGTTCCTGATGGCTCCTATTTTAGGGTAACATGGTTATGGACTCAAAAAATCAGAACTCTCAACCCGGTTAGAACAGCATTGAAACAACCCAAAGAAAGATGGAAAAGACTTTCTATAATGTTTTACCTGTGTTTTATGTGCGACTGTATGCATCATGTCTTCCAGGTGTCCACTATGGCCGAGGATCGCCATGGTTAAAAAGCAGAGGTATTTGGGTGGTGTCCAGTGCCAGTTTTTTTCCCCATGAGGACATCACTGTTACTGTGTATATTTATATTTGTGTGTCTTTTAAACTTATTATTAATAGTCTGTGCTAAATTCCTATTTAAAAATGATCAGTGTTTGTGTAACATAAATCTGTAAAATTACATTATGTACCAACATGTGATTTTTTAAAACTCTGTAACAGTAAAGCTTTAATGCTCCCCTACAATTGCGGGAGAAGCCGCAGGCCTCTGACCTGAAGGTGTGAGGTAAGGAGATGCAAGACGCTACACACACCCCTGTAGAACAGGGCTGGGTAACTCCAGTCCACAAGGGCCGTTTTCACGACTTTGCATTGCACAAGGTGTTGGAATCATCGCCTGTGCAGGTGAATAAATTAGCACCTTTGCAATGCTGTGGAAATCTTGAAAATATGTACTGTGCCCTTTAGGCCTGGAATTGCCCACCCCTGCTCAAGAAGTCTTTGTGGAGGTAGCCAGTGGGCAAGAGGAATCCTCAAAATCTTCCATTACAACTATAGCTCTCTCTGAACCCTCTTACAAGCATATGGGGGGGTCACATTCACAGAAAGCATCCCCCATATGTTGTGAGAGCAGGCACACATGCACTGGTGACAGTGTGACAAGCAGTTCTGTCACAAGGATTACTGCAAGTTTGAACTGCCCTGTAGTCCCTGATGGCACCGGTCCTCACGATGTTGGGGAGATATCTCGTGCAATATTGCAGTTCTCGTGAGACAGCGAGGCCGCTGAGTTTATCTAAGGTCACACAGCGGGATTCCCAGCTGCATGATACCTGCTGTATGACTTGAGACAACCTCAGTGAAGTCACAGCTTGTTACACTGCCAGGAACCATGCCTGCTGTCCCACCATATGGGGGATGCCATCACTGATGTTGCCATCATATGCTTGCACTACTTCAGGATTTATTTGGGTTTCATTTTTGTTTTGTTTTGTTTGTTTTTTTATTTTACATACTTTTTTGTTGTTGGGTGGAATAGGAGAATTAAAAAAAAAATTAACCCCTTCACGACCCAGGCAATTTTGACCTTACTGACCTGGCCAGTTTTTGCAATTTTGACCTGTGTCCCTTTATAAGGTAATAACTCTAGAACGCTTCAACATATCCTGGCGATTATGAGATTGTTTTTTCGTGTCATATTGGGCTTCATGTTAGTGTTAAATTTAGGTCAATAATTTTTGTGTTTATTTGTGAAAAAATTGGAAATTTGGCGAAAATTTAGAAAATTTCACAATTTTTTCATTTTGAATTTTTATTCTGTTAAACCAGAGAGGTATGTGACATAAAATAGTTACTAAATAACATTTCCCACATGTCTACTTTACATCAGCACAATTTTAGGGAAAAAAAATTTTCGTTGGGAAGTTATAAGGGTTCAAAGTTCATCAGCAATTTCTAATTTTTCTCACAATTTACAAAACCATTTTTTTACTGACCGCATCACATTTGAAGTCCCTTTGAGGGGCATACATGACAGAAAACACCCAAAAGTGACATCTTTCCAAAAACTGCACCCCTCAAGCTACTCAAAACTACATTCAAAAAGATTATTAACCCTTCAGGTGCAACGTGGAAAGAAAAAATGGACATTTTAATTTTTTCAACAAAAATGTTATTTTAGCCTTCATTTTTTTATTTTTACATGGGTATCAGGATAACATGGATCTGAAAATTTGTTGGGCAATTTCTCCTGAGCACACCGATATCTCATATGTGGTTTTACACCACTGTTTGGGTGCACGGCAGGGCTCGAAAGGGAAGGAGCGCCATTTGACTTTTCGAATGGAAAATTAGCTCCAATCATTAGCGGACACCATGTCGCATATGCAGAACCTCTGTGTGCCTAAAAATTGGAGTTTACCCACAAGTGACCCCATTTTGGAAACTAGACTCCCCCCCCAAGGAACTGATCTAGATGCATAGTGAGCACTTTGAACCCACAGGTGCTTCACAAACTGATCCGTAAAAATGAAAATGTACTTTTTTTTCCCACAAAAATGTTCTTTTAGCCTCAATGTTTTCATTTTCACATGGGCAACAGGATAAAATGGATCCTAAAATTTGTTGGGCAATCTCTACTGAGTAGATAGATACCTCGTATTTGGCGGAAAACCACTGTTTGACACATGGCAGGGCTCTGAAGGGAGAAATTGACATTTTGGAACACAGATTTTGATGGCCTGGTCTGTGGGTGTAATGTCCTGTTTGGATAGCCCCTGATGTGCCTAAACAGCGAAAAACCCCACAAGTGACAACATTTAAGCCCCCGTCACACCAGGCGACAGGGCTGGGGATGTCGGCGGCGACTGGCGGGTGCACGCATGTTTTTGGCGCCCCGCCAGCGTCGCCGTCCCCCGTTTACACGGGGCGACATCTCTAGCACCGTGCCGGCAAGCTGTCAGGCGACATCGCCGTTGGGGTGTCTGAAAACCCCAGAACGATGCAGGACAATGGGAGCCTATGTCTCCCATCGCCTGAGAGGTCACTGGCGCCCGGTTACATGGGGCGATGTGTGCACATCGCCCCATGATGGCTGCTCTGAAACCAGGCGACTGCCCGACAGCGCCGACATCGCCCCTTTACATGAGGCGACATAGGGGCGATGACCGGGTGATAGGCCATGCCCCCGCGTCGCCTCTGTAATGGGCGGCGATGTCGCCCCGTGTGACGGGGGCTTTAGAGTTCATTGCCACGGGGAGCCGTGGTGACTCAGCGAGTTACATCAACACTCCCCTGTGGCAGTCTCTGACTGCTGCAGGTGACATTATTCACCGAGTCCTTGAGGTCAATGTGATTGCAGACTTTGCAGGGAGAGGGCGCTTGTTCTCTCTCTGCAGTTTCTGAATAAAGGATCATGGAGGGTTATGTGGGAGTAATAAAGATGGAGTTGAGATATGTTTGTTTTTTCTTTTAATAAAATTATTTTTCTCTGAGTGTTGTGTATTATTTACTATTTACTAGAGATTCCTAATGGCAGGGTCTAACATTAGCCTGACATTATGAATCTCCGGCTTTTAGTGCCAGCTGCCAATAAAAGCTGGAATTAACCCCTTTAATACCTAGTTTGCCACCGGCACCAGGGCAACTGGAAGAGTCTGGGTATAGCAACAGAATATGGCACCTCTAATGAATGTACCATTTTCTGGGGTGGCCGTGGGCTGCAATTCACAGCATGTAGGCCCAGAATGTTTGGGCCTGCGCACGCTGAGGATTCCAGCTCCCAGCTGCCAAGTTATACCTGGCTGGCAACCAAAAATATGGCAAAGCTCCACATCATTTTTTAGTTGTAGAAATAATTTTTTTTTTAAATTACGTGGGCGTTGCCATATTTTTAGTTGCCAACCAGGTACAACTTGGCAGCTACGGACTGCCATCCACCCCCCAGCTGCCTAGTTGTACTTGACTGTCAACCAAAAATACAGCGAAGACAGACATTTTTTTTTATAGATTTTTGGGAAGAAAACTATGTGGTGCTTCGCCATATTTTTAGTCCAGCCAGGTACAACTAAGCAGCTGGGGACTGGAATCCTCTGCATGGAGAGGCCCAAGCGTTCTCGGCCCTCGGCTGCCCCAGAAAATGGCGCATTAATTGAAGCGCCACATTCTGGCGCTATACCCAGACTCTTCCAGTTGCCTTGATGCCGGTGGCAAACTCGGTAATGAAGGGGTTGATGACAGCTTTTTTAATGGCAGCTGGCACTAAGCCCGAGATTCATATTGTTGGGGCAATGTTAGACCCGGCCATCAGGAATCTCTTGTAAATAGTCAAAAAATACACCGCTCAGAGAAAAATCTTTTTATTAGGAAAAAAAAACTAATTTCAGACTCCATCTTTATTACTCCCACATAACCTCTGTCGTAGTCCAAAACAATGGTCCCTCGATACTTAATCGCCTCTGCTACATCCAGAGACTGCAGCAAGGGATCAACGTCCTCTTGTTGTAGGTCACGGTCTTCTGGGGTCATGGTTATTGTGCACTGTATGGCAATTATTTGCCATACAGTGCAACATCACTATGATCACAGAGACTACAACAAGAGGACACTTGATCCCTTGTTATAGTCTGTGTGGTCATGGTGATGATGCACTGTATGGCAGATTATTGTCATACAGTGCACAATCATTGTGACCCCAGAGACTACAAGACGAAACTTGATCCCTTGTTGTAGTCTCTGGTGTCATAGTGATTATGCACTGTATGGCAGATCATTGCCATACAGTACACAATCACAGTGACCCCAGCCACTACAACAAAAGGACGCTTGATCCTTTCTTGCAGTCTCTGGTGTCATAGTAATGGTGCACTGTATGGCGATGATCTGCCATAGAGTGCATCATCACTATGATAACAGACTACAATAAGAGGACACTTGATCCTTTGTTGTAGTCTGTTGTCATAGTGATGGTGTACTGTATGGCAATGGTCTGCCATACAGTGCACCATCACTATGACAACAGACTACAACAAGTGATCAAGTGTCCTCTTGTTGTAGTCTGTTGCCATAGTGATAGTGCACTGTATGGCTGATCATTGCCATACAGTGCACCATCAATGTGGCAAACCCAAGTCTCAGAGATCACATGATCTCTGAGGCTTGGGTCAGCTGACCTGATGTTGCCATGGCAATGTTGGGTTACTATTGTGATCGGCTCAAAGTAATTACATTACGATGAGTCGATCACCACCGGGGAGAGGTAAATGACTGTGTGCTTTCTTTTCCTGGACCCTAAGTGCTGTGATCGTGATATCACAGCACTTAGGGGATGATAGAGCCCCGGAAGCATGGCGGCGATGCAGGGCACATGTGCCCACCTGCCGCCTGCTTCTGCCCGTGCTTCTGTGCAGCCTGATTTCCCTGCACAGAGACCAGGCTGCAGAGAAGCGATCTGACAGCCCTGGCACAGTGATCCACTATGTGACCACTGTGCCCAGCGAGATTGCTCCTGTGCAGCCTGGTCTTTATGCAGGGAGCCGCAGTAACAGCCATGACGTTGTGGGATGTCACAGGTCGGGAAGTCAATGACTTCTATGACGTCCCACAATGTTATAGGTCGGGAAGGGGTTAATGTAAAACAAATGGTGGAAGAGTAATGTTGTCAAGTTTATTTTCAAATCAAATATGTATTGGTGTGGTTATTTGTGTCTTTACTGACTTGGTTAGTGATGTTGGGTATCTGATTGATGCCTCGACATTACTAACCTCTGGGCTTGATGTCAGCTGACATTATCCATCTGGCATCCACCCCCAATAATATCATCCTATTTGCCAAAGCACCAGGTCAGCGAGAGAGCCATGTCAAAGTGCCAGGAATAGTGCATCTAATGGAGGTGTCATTCATGGGGCGGCTGCAGCCTGCTAATTCTTTTTAAAGATTTTAAAATCTTTTAAGATTTTAAAGATTACTCGAATGTTCAGTGGATGGATTGATAGATAGATTGATAGATAGATAGATATTTAAGATTTTAAAGATTACTCGAATGTTCAGTGGATAGATAGATAGATAGATAGATAGATAGATAGATAGATAGATAGATACCAATCCACAAAGTGAGGCAGCACTCCAAGCAAGTTCAATTTTCAGTTTTTATTCGTCCATAAACCTCCACAACGTTTCAGACCGTAGTCCTTTCTCAAGTGACATCTTTTTTTCTAGATAGATAGATAGATATACAAATGTTGCAGCACTCCCTTGGTGATGTTCAAAGGTGTTTAATTCAGCTTGCAAAAGGTACAATGGCAACGTTTAAGGCACCCACGCCCTTATTCCTGCAATCACTGGCTAGTTCAGCCTCCCTTTTAAGCATCCCATGCTAATTACATCAATAATCTTATACATACATTATAATATAATAAAATATCATTGTGCAATTCATCAAAAATAACCAAACAATGTGCCCTATCTTGGAATAAGGGCGTGGGTGCCTGAAACGTTGCCATTGTACCTTTTGCAAGCTGGATTAAACACCTTTGAACATCACCAAGGGAGTGCTGCGACATTTGTATGTATAATTATATGCATTGAGGACTGTGTGGGTCGCTCTGCACCCGGGATTACCAGCATACCTTGCTGCTCCTACTTTTGTACTTTTAGATAGATAGATAGATAGATAGATAGATAGATAGATAGATAGATAGATAGATAGATAGATAGATAGTGTGAGACAGCACCCGGGGAAGCCGCTTGCATAACGACAAAACAGACGTATTTATAAGTTAACCAATGTCTACCCGTTTATTTTTCACATATAATAACATAACCCGGGTAGCATGTTTGACACATAGCACATTGATTACACTGGTCAACAGCATTTTTGGTGCCAAAGATATTTCATTGAATTTAGGGTAACTTTGGGGTGCTGATTCTGAATATGTCATCAGTTTTGCCAGATTGGCTCAAGTTTTTGAGATTTTTCGTAAAATGTGTAAAAAAAAGACGTTTTTTGCTACACGCGCATTAACTTTATTGATATTGTAATGAATACAATAAATTTAACAAAGTAAATGTTGATTTTAGTTTATTTTAACTAGTTTTAGAAAGTAATCTTCAAAAATGAACAAGACATGAAAGATAGACATTTAATCGCTGGAAAAGCGCTTTTTATATGATTTCCTTCTATGTGAGCTATTGGGGCAGTCACGCTGTAGATTCCAGCAGTAATCAGCCATCATATGTCTGTCCCATCTGCCTTGGTACCTTTCCTCCATCACCATAATATCCTGATGAAATCTCTCCCCTTGTTCTTCGCTAAAATCTCCAAGGTTTTCTGGAAATCTGTCCAAGTGACTGTGAAGATAATGCAATTTAATGCTCATGTGTACACCCAGATTTCTAAATCTCAATAGCATGTTTTGTACCAGTTCTTCATAATTGTCTGCCTTTTGATTTCCCAAGAAGTTCTTCACTACCAACACAAAACTACACCATGCAGCAGCTTCAATGTCATTCATTTCCTTAGGAAAATTTGAATCTTTAATGAGTTTCCAAATTTGAGGACCATCAAAAATTCCTGCCTTCAGTTTTTCGCTACTAAGACCAGGGAAAGATCTGCAGATGTACATGAAGCAATTACCATCTTTGTCTAATGCCATGACGAACTGCTTCATTAATCCTAACTTTATGTGAAGTGGTGGTAGAATGATTTTTTCCCTGTCCACCAAAGGTTCGTTCACTATGTTTGATGCTCCTACTGTCAAGGTGTCCCTTGGAGGCGAATTCAGTTTCTCCCAGTGCTGATGTTTTGCTCTACTATCCCACATGCAGATGAAGCAAGGATACTTTGTGTATCCACTTTGCTGTCCAAGTAAAAAGTTGACCATTTTTAAATCAACACATATCAGCCACGAATGTTCATGGTAGCACAGTTTCTCCAAGACCATTTTGACATTTTGGTATTGTTCTGCAAGTTTAGTTGAGTGAGCTACTGGAAGAGATGCACACTGATTGCCATTGTTCAACAAAACACATTTCAAACTCCTTTTAGAACTATCTATGAAAAGCCTCCAGTCTACAGGACGATATACTTGTAAACCCATTTGCAGCATCAGGCCAGGAATATCCTTACAATATACAAGTAGGTCATCTTCACAGAAAAATGGAAGAAGTGCTTCTTCTCTGGTCCTGTAAGATGTAATTTTAGTTCCAGGCGTCAGACAATTTTTTTCACTTAGCCTTGAAGCTAAAAGTTCGGATGCACTTTTTGAGAGGTTGAGGTCTCTTATTAGATCGTTGAGCTCTCCTTGGGTAAATTGCGTAGGTGTTCTGAAACTTCCTTCATATTCTAGTTCACTTCCAGAACTAATGCTTAGCTCCATACCCTGCATTTCATCATCATCATCAGGTGGGGGAAGGTCAGGTAACATGGTAAACACAGGTACAGGCACATCTTCACAATGAGGGACAGGCCTTCTTGCAGATTCCATGTTAGGATACTCCCATTTTCGTTTCTTATGCTTATTGAATCCTTGTACTTGCACTGCACAGAAATAACAGTCATCATGATGATTTTTTTGCTCTCTCCACACCATTGGAACACCAAATTTGAAGCTTGTTCTTTGTCCTTTGCTCCATTTTCGTAATAATTCGGTACATGCTTTGCACACTATGTGTGGTGCCCAAAACTTGTCTTGGTCCCCAAGCATAACCCCAAAATAGGCAAAATACACTTTTTTAACGAAGTCTGTTATGTTTCTTCTATGTTTTGTCAGTGTATATTCACCACAAATGTAACAGAATGAGTCTGGATCGTTAAGACAACTTCTTCTTGATGAGTTCATGCTTTTCACTGGAAAACAGACAACAACATAAAGTTAGTGCAAAAATCAAGCTATGAACAAACTTTTAGAACACTAATTAACACAAAACTATATTGAGAACTGCTCAGTTCAAGTACTAATCCAAAGAAATTAATGAGATGATGCGTCGCATTTACCAACAAGTGCTATAAATAAGATACCAAAAATCTCAAAAACTTGAGCCAATCTGGCAAAACTGATAGCATATTCAGAATCAGCACCCCAAAAATACCCCAAATTCATTAAAATATTTTGGGCACCAGAAAAAAAAAATTTTTTGTTGACCTGTGTTATAAACACCATACATAAATACACCATACATTTACATATAACATTACATAACACTTACATTGCACATAACATCTTATAGTTACCCGGGACCTTTAACCACCTCTCTGTCCCCATTGGAGCTCTAACAACCGCACCCGTGGTGGCTATGGCCTCCGGCCTATCTACATTTCACATACATTTAACAATACATCAGTTACCAATATCAATGGGCCCTATGGGTCCCAATGGCGGAACCAGCCGCCTGGCTTTATTTCCCCAGCTTCATACTACCCCGGCGTCAGGACTCCAGCCTGACCAGGTTCTTACACACAGTATGCGACCCATCCTATAAGCAACCATGGACCACACACGTCCTTTCACACGCTCACAGCCCATCATATACACATCCATGGACTGTGGCTCCTCTTGGCTCAGAACAGGGATTGGCAAACCCTAGTAACCCGTGGGGTGAACCACACATTACCCAGTAGGGCTACATTCACTCGCTGGGTCTTTTAAAAAGCCATACAGTACTTATAAGGTTCAACAGGTCCTTCACTGGACCTAATGGCGGCTACGCTCGCCTAGCATGATTTACACACAAGGTGCACAGTTCACACAAGCATTCAGGAACTGCTTTTCTTACCGGGCACAGATCCGGGTCTCGCTACCTGTGTCACAGGTTCCACCAGGCATCCCCACGGGCTCCTTCCCGGACGCATGTTGAGATATGTCCAGTCTAGCGTCCACCGGGTCAGCCACGGCTTCCCCCTCCAGGTGCTGCCACGACCCCGGACCTAGGCACCAGCATGGAGCTAGCATGCTCCCATCATTCCATGCACACAGAGCCTTGGACTGCTCTGCACTCAGGCTGATGATCCAGCCCACATGCTCTCAGGCTGATCTCTGGTCTCAGAATGAATCTCTCAATCACTCAGCTGGCAGGCTCTTATCGTGCCTGCCACTCCCACTCTGACTCATCCAGCTGGGCTGCTATTCCTCAGGACATACCCACCTGGGCTGTCAGCAATCAGCACCCCTTACTTTCCTCAAGGCCTCATCGATCTCATGAGCCGCTCACTAGTCTCATGAATGTTTCAGATCCACAGCACTCACAATCACATTTAACTCCTTGTGTTCAGGATAGGCTCACACAGCGTCATCCACTATCAAACCGGCCAGTGTGAACAGGATCATACCCTGATCCTGCATGTGATGCGCCCCGGCCATGGGGACCATGCCAGCGGTGCCTCACAATAGATAGATAGAAATAGATAGATAGATAGATAGATAGATAGATAGATAGAACAAGAAAAGCTTATAGCATTTGTACATCATTGGTAGCAGCTGTGTGCTGCAAGAATTTTTTTCAAATTATTAGATAGATAGATAGATAGATAGATAGATAGATAGATAGATAGATAGATATAAAAAAAGCAAAACAGCACTCAAGGTTTAGTCTAAGTTGGTGCAAGCTGCAATACTGATCATTATACAGAAAAAGGTTCACAACAGCACACAGTCACTGCCAATCATGTGTGCATACATACATATAGATAGAAGTGAAACACCTATGTATTTGAGAAAAAATATAAAACCATGTGATTTTTCAAAAAACTCAATTTTTGGATTTTTTTTTTTAGATATTTTATCTTTGTAAAGTAAGGTTCTTAGTACACATATTAGCCAATACCTATTTGCCAATCAACCAGCAGCAAGGTGACCTTAGATCTGATAGGTCCCTATCCTACCATGTCACTCTTTCCTTGGGCTTACCCAAGAATCCATTTTTATCATTTCTATGAGAAGTGGGAGGACTCACTTCAATCAGAGACCACCTGAAGTCGATGGGGGTATAGAGTAAAGCTGTGGAGCCAGTAACTCCAACAATTATATAGAAATAAAAAAAGCTAAACAGCACTCAAGGTCTAGTCTGAACTGGTGCAAGCTGCAAGTGACTGTGTGCTGCTTTGAACTTTTTTCTGTATAATATTCAGTATTGCAGCTTGCACCAATTCAGACTAGACCTTGAGTGCTGTTTAGCTTTTTTTATTTCTATATAATTGTTGGAGTTGCTGGCTCCACAGTTTACTCTGCACCCCCATCAACCCAGGTGGTCTTTGATTGAAGTGAATCCTCCCACTTCTCATAGAAATTATAAAAATGGAGGCTTAGCTAAGCCCAAGGAAAGTGTGACATGGTAGAACAGGGACCCATCAGATTTAAGGTCACCTTGCTGCTGGTTGATGGGCAAACAGGTATTGGCCAATATGTGTACTAAGAACCTTACTTTATAAAGATAAAATATCCCAAAAAAATTCAAAAACTTAGTTTTTTGAAAAAACGCATTGTTTTATATTTTTTCTCAAATGCATAGGTGTTTCACTTCTACCTATATGTATGTATACACACATGATTGGCAGTGACTGTGTGCTGCTGTTAACTTTTTCCTATAGATAAGATAGATAGATAGATAGATAGATAGATAGATAGATAGATAAAGTATAGATACTAGTGCATCTCAATGAATTTAAATATCATCAAAAAGCTAATTTATTTCAGTAATTCAATACAAAAAGTGAATGTTTATATTGTCATTACAAACAGAGTGATCTATTTCAAGTGTTTTTTTTCTGTTAATGTTGTTGATTATGGCTTACAGCCAATGAAAACCCAAAGGTCATTATCTCGGAACATTAAAGTAGGGAAGATGAAGGGTTAAAAACCGCACTGCCGTATTCCATGGGACATCAAAGGGTGAATATAATATTCATTTATTAGTCAACGTGTTTCATTGCACCCTGAAACATGGCAATATTACAGTTTTTTTATATATTCTAATTCATTGAGATGCACTTGTAGATTTATAGATAGATGGACAGAATAGATAGATTTAGAGACAGATGAATAGATAGATGTCAAACAGCTATATAATGTCCCACCCCCTATGTATTGTAAGTTTGCACTCTTTAGTGCCCTTCATGTTGTAAGGGTGTTTTAGCCTTGTATTTAGTTAAAAATAAACAATTAATAAAAAAAGACATAGGGTACCCCCTTTTTTCATCGCCAGTCTGGGTACAGTAGACGGCTACTAACGCAAAGCAGAGGTCATCCCAAACTATGTTTTTAAATTATTTAGCTGTCTGTATGTTTTATTTACTATAAAGGAATGTTTTATTTCTAATAAAGTAATTCTTTCTACATCTCTGTTCTTTAACTATTTAAACGCCTCAACTTTACCAGTCATGGGGTTGATGACAGCTGGCAATATTCATATTTCATAAGCCCCTTTATTTTACCCCATTTGCCCCCGCACCAGGGAAGCGGGATGAAGCGTCAGGATACGGTACTTCTAATGAATGTGCCATATTCTAGAGTGGCTGTGGTCTGCTATTGTTACCCTGCGACAGTGCAATAAGTATGTGCCTCCCCAGGGTAAGAATACCAAGCCCCGGCTGCTTATCTTGGCTGGTATCAAAATTGGGGGGCACTCCACGCAAATTCTTTAAATAATTTATTTTTACAGGAATCTGATGCCAACCAATCACAGATGCCAGCAGAGAGGTTGGGTGTGGTTAAATCTGACTTTAACCAATCAAGGGGGAAAGCAGAGAATGTGTCTGAGGTTAATGAGCTGGCCCGGAAGCAGGGTGACAGCGGCACTAAAGCTTGGTATGTAATAGTCTAGGAAGCTAATGACTGTGCCAAAACAGCGGGGTTCCATTGTAAAATGGTTTGAGCTCTGTTTCACAGTTTTTGGGTCACTTTGAAGGTGTTTTTTATACCCTTAATTTTACCTCCTATTGATGAAAATGGGTTTAGAAGTTAAGGACCTGTTCGCCGATCTATTTATCGCACATATGCCAGTTTGGCGAACCAAACCCAAACTTCAAAGGGTTTGTTCATTTCTAGTCACATGTATGCAAGAATATATATAGGATGGAAAACAACACTTCAGCCCTTATTCAGTGTTCAGTATTTTTCATAGTATTTGATACCTAAAAGCCTGGAGTGTCTCCAAAACACAGAGCAAGTATGGATCTTTCCATTACAAGTTTACTTTCTGCAGACTCCACTCCTGTTTTTAGCATACTAATACTGATGTAAAAGAATGACCAAATTCTTACATGTGAATAGGGCCTGAGTAAGTTATATGTATAAAACTATCGTAGTGACAGAGCAGAGGTAAAATTAGGGTAAATATGGCTGATTATCTTTCATTTTCTTTTTTGGCACAGATGCCCGGAATTACCACTGTGCAGGAAAACTTAGCAAAGGAGTAGCACTGAATCAGCACCGAATCAGTGGTTTATAATAACTTTGAGATGGGAATAGCTTAAAGGGGTTGCGCTTATTCTTTTGATAAAAGTCAGGAGTCATTTTTTGTACCGAATTCCTGAATCCTCATAGCGTGATTACTGCACACTGTCAGGATTCTACAATGTCTGTTGTGCGAGTGGGCTGTTTCATGAGTGGAAGTATACAACAGGCTGACTTTCGGCCACATTCTGACTAGATGTACGCAGCCTTGCTCTGTACAAGTGAATTGAAAATATACATATCACATACTTGCAGTCATATAACCCTGTCTCACTGCAGACATCAAAGAGTCTTATTCAACCAAAAGATCAGTTTAGTGCTTAATGTACCAAAGAGTCCTAGTAGTGTGAAGTGTGCACACTGTGAGGATTAAGAAGTTGGCAGCCACATAGAAACTCAAGGAAACCTAAAGAGATAAAGGAGCATGAATCAACTTCCTCTATGTACAGGTGCATCTCAATGCATTAGAATATCATCAAAAGGTTAATTTATTTCAGTAACTCAATACATAAAGTGAAAGGCATATATTATGATGAGGGTCCGTCACCCCGAAACACAGTGTCTGCAGTTTGGTTTTCAGATCTGGCACAAATCCTAAATCATATTAAAAGGCTTGTTAAAGAGTCGATTATGACTTTTAAGATTGCTACCTTTATTGGGTGGCATTAGAGGTTTCCACTTCCTCAATGAAGTAACAATTTGCATATTTCTCAGAGGAGCATTGCGGCTATAAGTCTCCTCATAAGCTTATCTCTCTCCTTATGGCGGCAGGCAGATTCCTCTTCATAAGGTAGAAAGCTAGTTCCCCAGACCTATATTATATGGAGTCATTACACACAGAGTGATCTATTTCAAGTGTTTATTTCTGTTAATGTTGATTATTATGACTTACGACCAATGAAAGCCCAAAGGTCAATATCTGAGAAAATTAAAGTAGGCAGGATGAAGTGTCTGAGAGATAAAATATGACCTAAATAGGTATCAGAGCCTTTACCATGTGTGGTTGTGAGAGTCACAACCATTATAAAAGCATATTACGGCTGCTGCAGTCCCCAGCGTGGTGCATATAGAGTAGGGAGGAGGAAGGGTTAAACACAGTGCTGCCATATTCCACGAGTCATCAAAGGGTGAATTATAATATTGATTTATTAGTCAACATGTTTCAAGGCTCTCTGGTCCTTTCCTCAGGACAAATCCATATTATATTGCCATGTTCCAGGGCATTTCAGGAGCCCTGAAATGCATTGACTAATAAATCAATAAATAGTCAATCTCTATACCGTAGAATATGTCAGCGCAGTTTTTAATCCTTCATACTCCCTAGTTTAATTTTCGTTGGCTGCAAGCCATAATCATCAACATTTACTGAAGCGGGGGGCGTGTCCTGGCAGCAATGGCGCCGGTCGCACAGTAGGTGAGCTCTGATCAGCCCCGGCACTAAAGCGGCTATATCCCGCAATTGGAGGAGCCTGGACATCCCCAAAACACTGCCCTCACTCCCGGTGTGACAGGGAAACCTATGGGCAAGCTGAAGCCCCCCGCACAACGCTCACCGAGGCGAGTTTCTGATTTTTTCCTCCCCGGCGGGAAACCTCTCTCCTCTCCCAAAATGGCGCCTCCTTCATCCGCCCGTGCACAGCGCGCAGCCAGACGCGGCACTGCAAACACGGAGGACCCGGTACAACGGCCCCCGATCTGCAGGAGGCCCTGCTCACCAGGGGTGCAATGGAGGAACTCCTGGCTGGGTTTAGAGTTTCCTTACAACAAGATATGCGTGCCATGATTGCTGAGGTGAGAGGGGAAGTCAAGCAGCTCAGCTCCAGGGTGGACAAACTAGAAACAAAGATGGCTGAGTTAGTGGAGTCACATAATGAGTTGATGGAAACTCATGAGAGACACCTAGCTAGAACAGACAGAATCTCAGCTAAGACACTTGACCTGGAGGATCGCTCACGCCGCAACAATGTGAGGATTCGTGGCATCCTGGAGCAGGTCACCCCTTCAGATCTGCGTTCCCTATTACAGGATTTTATCCTCCAAGTCCTCCCTGACACTCCCAAACTGCTCCTCACTGTGGATCGTATACATAGAGTCCCGAAACCCCCCATGGTCCCGGAGAATCGCCCTAGGGATGTGCTCGCACGGATACACTACTATGAGGTCAAGGAGGATTTCCTGCGAGCCCTGCGCCAGAAACCAACGCTGCCAGACCTCTTTGCAACCCTGGAGGTCTTTCCGGACCTCTCTCGGGGACACTGGCCCTGAGACGGGCATGCAGGCCTTACACTGAAGTTCTGAGGAAAAAGGACATTCCGTACCGCTGGGGATTTCCTACTAAACTCCTGATACGCCGGGACGGTAAAATGACTGTGTGCTTCATTCCACCGCAAGCCGAGAAACACCTTACACACTGGGGACTATGGCCGCCGACCCCACCATCAGAAGCTCATTCCCCTGCGGTTTCGCCACGACCCGAACCGGGAGGCAATGTCGACCCAGAGTGGTCCAAAGACTGATGTGCCGGCTGGTTCTACAGGTTCCTCCTGTCCATTGTCCATTGCAAATATGTGCTGAGGGCTGATCTTCCCTGCTCCTTTATCCAACTTTTCTTTCCTCTACTCTTTTCTACTTCATTTCAGTGACTTCTTTATCTTTTTCTCTAACTCCCTCTAATTTACATAAGCATCCTTACATCCTGATCTCTAATTATCTCCCTCTCTCCTTTTTTCTACTTCTTTTACCTTCCCCCCCCCCCTTCCCCCCTTCCTCTCTCTTTTCACTCCCCCCTTCTGCTACTTCCTTCTCATCCCTGATTTCTCATCCTTCTCTTACTCTTCTGGAGCTATATGTCTTCTGACTCTGACTAAGCAATCATTTTCTTCTCTTTGAACTTCCTTTACCTTTGGACTAGCATTCTGGATTCTCCTAACACCTATTCCTCTCTGCTCTTACTATCCTCTCTACCTCTGACCCTTCTCCCTCTGGACTAACGGGGTCTCAGCCTCCCCTGTTGGGTGCTTGGCTTCCCTTGCACTCTGTACTGAATACCCCTGATATTCTGGGGATAGCTTTAGTTGTATTGCTACTTACTGACTGTGCTGATTTTATCCCTTCCTCTCCCTTCTCCCCTTTACCCATCCCAGAACTGGTTGAGTATATAAATTTGCAGAGGATTGCGTTGTATACCGTACTTCTCTAAATTTTCCTCCTTTGCTTTGTATACATTTAATTGTTTTTGTCTCCTCTGTGCCGCCATGACTTTATCACTAGCTTCTATTAAAGTTAATGGTTTGAATTCTGCTGGCAAGAGGAGTGTGGTCTGGCGCCAACTCAAGAAAGCTGGCGGTGATATCCTGTTCCTTCAGGAAACGCACCTCTTGAGTGGAGACTGTCACAGAATGTCCTCTCAGGCTTATCCCTCACAGTTCTTTGCTTCAGCTGAATCCAAACGAGCAGGTGTGGCGATTTTTGTTCATAAAAATGTCGATTTCTCCCCTGTTGAAGTAATTGCAGATCCTAAGGGACGCTATGTAATAGTTGTGGCACAACTGGGCGGAGCCCTGTATACATTGGCCTCAGTGTATGGTCCTAATACAGGACAGCGCTCTTTTATAAAGAGATTTCTTAAAATTCTGGCCTTGCACACTAAGGGCTGCAGGATAGTTGCTGGAGACTTTAATGCCCCCATGGAACGACGTCTTGATTGCTCGAACCCCTCGACATATCGGGGTGATCTGGGCCCTCTTTTCGCTCAGTCCCAGTTACATGACATCTGGCGCTACCTTCACCTTCGGAGCGAGACTATACCTTTTTGTCTCCCCGGCATGGTACCCTGAGTAGGCTCCACTACTTCCTGGTGGATGATACCGTGCTTTCACACTGTGCGGCTGCCAGCATTGCCTCCATAACCTGGTCGGATCACGCACGGATCTCCTTGGAGGTGGTCGACCCTACCTCACTCAGACCACCGGCTCGCTGGAGGCTGAATGAGTATCTTTTATCTTTTCCATCACATGTACAACATATAAACAAACATTTGGAGCAGTATTTTTCTTCCAACGATGTAGCTGGGACTGACCTGGAAATACTTTGGTATGCCCACAAGGCAGTACTCCGGGGTATTCTCCTTCAACTAGCGTCCAGAGTCAAAAAGGAACGTGAAGCTGCAGTTGCCTCTCTACTCTCCAAAATTAAATTCTTGGAAGCAACATACAGGACATCCCCCGGGGGCTCCACTCTGCAGGAACTGATAGAGGCGAGACGAGATCTGAGAGCACACCTACTAGAAACGGCAGAAAAATACCTGAGGAAAACCAAATCCAGGTTTTATGCCATGGGGACAGAGCAGGTGCCCTGCTAGCAAGGAGGATTAAAAAAAGGGAAGCACAATCGAAAATATCTACCCTGCTGACTCCATCAGGAGATACTGTACGCAACCCGATTAAAATTGCAGAAGAGTTTGGGAAATTCTATCACTCCCTGTATAATTTAGGGGACTCAAACGATACTCCTCAACTCTCTAATGAGTCCATTCAGAAATTCCTATCTAAAGCCTCCCTCCCTTGTCTCTCTCACGAACAGTTGGGATTTTTGAACGGGCCGATCTCTACAGAAGAAATTTCAATGACCATACGGTCAATTAAGAAACGTACCTCCCCTGGCCCAGACGGTTTCTCTTACGCTTATTATTCTTCTTTTTCTACTCTTCTAACACCGTACCTTCTTAAACTTTTCTCTTTTTGGCAGCAGCGGGGCTCGATACGTGCGGAAGGATTGGAGGCCCTTATATCTACTATCCCTAAACCGGGAAAACCTCTCAATGACGTCATTGCCTGCGCCTCCACAGGAAGCCGGAAGACGCTGGATGAAGACGGAGGAGCGCGATGGCAGCGGCGGGGACGGCGGCGACAGGACAGTGATAAGTATAATGATTTTACTTTGCAGGTTTTGCGGAGCAAGCGGGGGGGCCCTGGATACTGATGGGGGGCTTGTATACTGATGGGGGTGGCGGGCGGCTGTATACTACCACTGGGGCTGTTTATTACCTCTGGGGATGCTGTATACTACCACTGGGGCTGCTGTATACTACCACTGGGGCTGCTGCTGTATATACCACTGGGGAGGCTGCTGTAACACTGCTGGGGCCTGTATATACCACTGGGGAGGCTGCTGTATACCACACTGCTGGGGGCTGTATACTACCACTGGGGAGGCCTGTATACCACTGGAGGGGGCCTGTATACCACACTGCTGGGGGCTGTATACCTGTGCTGGGGTCCACCATCGGCTTATACACGAGTCAATAGGTTTTCCCAGATTTTGGAGGCAAAAGTAGGGGTTCGGCTTATACACGGGTCGGCTTATACACGAGTATATACGGTAATACATGCATTTCACTTTTTGTATTGAATTACTGAGAAAAATGTAACGTTTTGATGATATTCTAATTCATTGAGATGAACCTGTGTATATGCAAGATAGGTGTATCCCAGTCCCTACCTTCTGCCTCCTATACTCTCTCATATTTCATGTTTTCTGTATCTGTTAATTATTTGAAAAAATGTCAGTAAAATTGATAATAAAATTGGAAAAAAGCCAAAAGAATTCCTGTGAGTGAAGGTGGAGTGGTTCATACATTTTGCAGTAAATGCTTCTTTTTAAAGCCTCCTATTTTATTTACTTATTAATAGAGTATATGATACACTGTATCTATGGTATTATACAGTTGTGTTCAAATGTTTACATACCCCGAGATTTTTTTTTTATTTTTTGGCCTTTTTCAGAGAATATCAATGATAACACAAACTTTTTTCCACTCCATTTATTGTCAAACTACTGTGTTTTCTCTTTCTAAATCATAATGACAACCAATACAACCTTCTACATGCATTTATAACATCTAACCGGCACATTTTACCATACAGAGTTGCTATTGTTAGTGAAGGATTGATCTTACGCTGTGCAGCATGTGTAACCGTCAGAACCACATGAACAGTCCAAACAATTTTTTGTCCGCCAATGACTTCCAACTGGATGCAACTTTTTTCTAAAGTAACATCCTAGAAATAAAAAGATTGAAAGAAATCAAACTTAAGGACTTTTATCTCAATGATATTTTTAGACTTTTAAACAGAATCTTTCAGCAGATTTTAGTTATGTAATCTGACAGCAGACTGAGATGGGAGCAAGGACTCTGATTCCAGCGATGTAACACTTAGTTTACTGGGTGCACTAGTTATGGTAGAATTATGGTTTATAGTGCAGCAATTCTAGCAGAGGTCAGTTGTTGAGGGGTGTATAACCTCGCTCACACAACGACTTTCTGAGCACATTGTGTAGTGACAGAAGCTACTAATCAAAAATAGGGGCGTGAATGAACTAAGAGTCACAATGCCAGTATCACTTCTGTTGGACAAAATGACGCAATGCCCGCGATGCCATCAAGAACCACCAGAACAACGAATCATCTAGGTGCAAAGGTCTTTAATCTTCCAATGCGTTTCGGAGCTATAACCCAGCTCCTTCCTCAGGGATGTTCTGGTGGTTCTTGACGGCAGCGCGGGCATTGCGTCATTTTGTCCAACAGAAGTGATCTTCTCCCCACGGTTAACCGTGAAAGTGCGGCCCTGTCAGGCGATCAAACCGGTTGTGGGTAACACAACTGCACCAGGTGAGCAGTTCACACTTATTATCCACCTCATCTGTTTATTTTAGAGATAAGACCCTATTGCGCATTATCTCATATCTACAATGCCAGTATAGCACTTATACATTACTAGTGAAAATAGACATCCCCAGTAAACTACTAATGAACAGTGCTCAGAAATCAGTCGCAATCCTTAAGGCGATATTTCCGTGTTTTGGCGTGTGACAGGGCGATAATGATGGAAAGAGCGTTGCCTATGATTTCCCGTAGGCGAGCCTCAAGCATTCTATAGTCCGCGCCCCATCTGCAATGATTGGTGTTGGCTACTGTGTTCCCATTGGCTGTCAGTTGACAGGGCGCCATATTTGAAGAGCTGTCCGTTGAGCACCACACACATCTTTAGCTATATAACCGTCCACAAACTCAGTGCAATTACGCGCGCCATTGAATAACGCAAGCTATGTTGTCCGGTGTATGAAGTTGCTCTGTGTGGAGTATAGTAACAGCTCAGATGTTCGCCTACACATCATAGATGGGTGCCATGGGCCACGCACCACAATCGCCTTATGTGTGCAGACGTCTACCTTTTTAGCGCCCTCAACTTTGTTTGACGTCGTGACGTAATCACGTTTGTGCTCGTTCCTCCCTGCTTGACAGTTGCCTGCCCCTCCCCTGAACATAGGAGAAGAGTCCTGATGGCTGCACAGCTCGCTGCCACATGGTGTCTGGCTGAATTTATGATCCTCCCAGACCTGTGTGACCGCCATGACTACTGGTGCCAACAGCGTCACCGGCACCCACGGCTGCGCAAGCAGAGCATTCTGAGGAGGATCTTGCGGATCTGAAACACAAGTCCCCAGGGCAGGTTGTGATTATTCGTGCCTGGATTGTCAGGCTGTGTGGTGAGTATGTGGCAATGCCAAACACACACATGCCAATCATCCTACTCCAAACACTACACAACCATCATGTGTTATTGTGCCATGGCAAATAGTGTGACATAAACCACCATGTGGATGTGTCACCAATGTACATTTGCATGTTGATCATACTTCAACATGAAGGTGCAGAATACACTCATATGTTTTGGTAATGCTGACGCCTATAGTGGTCCTTGACCTGTGTGTGGCCGAACATAGGTGTGTAATGACAACAAAGTTGACCACAACATATTAATGCTAATTTGAAGGGCCACATCACACCTGGCAGCACATATGTGCGCACTCTGACACAGCATTTCACAACACATTAATCACAATCTGGAAAATTGACTAGGAGCTGACTGCTATGTGTTTGCACCCATGGTGGCACCACCAGATGGTTACTGTCTTCTCTTGTGTTTGCTGTCAAATTCCATCCCCTGCTAATCACAGGGTGTTTTACATCCCAAATATGTGCACACTGGTGTTGTGGTCTTGTTCAAAAACAGACTGGCCCCTAACCATAGTGTCGCTCAATACCAAAACCTTTCACGCTAGCCTTCACGCCCTAATTACATTGATACACACACTACGTGTTTGCCCTATGTTGTGTTCCTTTTCTAAAATCAGTGTCTTGTCAATTTTGATATTACAGATGAAGATGACTCCCCGTCAGAGGAGGCGCGATGGTCCCCTAGACCACCTGGGACCCCCCATCACCTGCCCTTGAGGGACAAGGAAGTCCCGCACCCCGGGACCCCGCCTCACCTGCCATCGAGGGACAAGGAAATCCCGCACCCCCCAGGACCCTACGCTCACCTGCCCTGGAGGGACCAGGAAGTCCGGTCCTAATGATACAAAACCCCAGCCCCGGATCAACCCCCCCAAGCATCTCCAGATCCTGGGACCCACACAGTCACATGGAGCCTGCTGTGTTTGGAATTGGTGGTAAGTGTTGGCAATGGGCTCCAACCTTTCAATATACATGTTGGTGTGTGTCCCTGACATCAGTATGTGATTCATTATGTGCTTTTTTTCCCCTTTCTTTGGCAAGGTGCAAGAACTCGCGCTGCTGGGTGGGCTGTGAGCGCCTCTCCATCGCCGGAAGATAGAATCCGGGATGGGGCTATGTCACGTAAGTGAAATCCTGACCAATCATGTCACCACCCACACATGTCACTGACTAATGTCCTTATTTCCCATACAGGTGTACCAACTATTGAGGAGCTGCTGCAGGCTCACTGGGAGGCACAGCAGCACCTGGAGCGGGTACACAGAGAAGGGCAGCACCATCTTGCCCATTAGGGTGTCATGATACAGGCCCTCCTGGCAGCCCAGTCCGCCCTTGCTCCTACTCCACCATACCCCCCCTCCCAATAATGTGGCCAATGGCCCTTTTTTCTAGTTGTCCATGTTGGAACTTATTTGTTTCCCCTATTGCCATGTTGGCACCATTGTTTGTTAGGTCCCGTTGGCCTCTTTTCTTATAGTATCCCACATTGGGAAAGTGGGTAGCATGGTTTGGCTACTACTAATCTGAAAAAAAAATTGTTTAAAAAAAAATAAATAAATGTGCTTGAACCAAAAAATACTGTGTGATCCCTTGTCTCTGCACACACAGGGACACCTTGGCCGGGTAAAATTGTTAAACACAACACATGGCTAATGACTTGGCGTAGGTGTGCAGTGTGACATGATAAAGACCTGACCATACTGTACCATTGGACCACGGATGAAGCCCTATTTTACATCACTGTCTCCAATATCACACCCACATTAACAAACACACACACAACCAGACTCGCCTATGTCGGCTAGAGAAGACTCCTAATCTCTCAATACTCACACATGTCACCTAGGGATAGGCTCCTGTCTGCTACAATGACCCAGCTATGTTATTGTGGACATGAAGGCTCTTCTTCAGTCACACAAACATCACCATTACACCCACAACACACTACACACACAACCATACTGCTGAACCTGACACATATGTGGATGTAGGTATGGGAAATCAAAGTCTGGTTTATTACCACAATATAAAAATAACAACACACTTGGTTTTTGCAAAGAAAACACAAAAACAGTCCAGGACGCAATGTAGTGCATTACCTAGTAGTGTCTTGCATCTTCGTCCTCTGCTGGATCGGACAATGGCTCCTCCCCATCATCCCCATACTCCCACACATTGGGGGCCCTTCTGTGGTGTTGTCTTCGTGGGGGACATGCGGGATCCTGAGTTTGGCAACCTCTAGCCATGGGTTGTTGGGGCGCAGTGGGCACTGGGGATGTTTTCTTGGTGATGGCAATATACCCACCCCATCTCAATGCCCCATCAACACCCACTTCCAGGACCCAAATGATGGCCCTCTTGGCGTAGCTAGCCTGCTCTGGGCCTGGGGGCATGATCCGCACCCAGGCCCCCCCATGTGAGGAGCGGGGGGATGCTGACAGAGAAATCTGAGGACCGGGGGGTGTGCACACTCACCGCGTCTGCTGTGAGGAGGAGGAGAGGAGGGGCGGGCAGAGCTGCAGGACAGGAAGTCCCGTCCTCCCTCCTCTCCGGCTGCCAGCACAGGGCCCCCCAGAGGGTGCGGGGCCCCCACTGGGGGCGGACAATGGGC
This sequence comes from Allobates femoralis, assembly GCA_033576535.1. Taxonomy (NCBI): domain Eukaryota; kingdom Metazoa; phylum Chordata; class Amphibia; order Anura; family Aromobatidae; genus Allobates; species Allobates femoralis. The sequence continues at coordinate 120,372,280 of JARQOC010000006.1, forward strand.
CCCTCATGCCGGGGTGGCCCGGGGCGCTCACCCCCCCCGCTAGCTACGCTACTGGGTGAAACACCTCCAGGAACATTGACAACTGGCCAGGACTAAGGTAATCCTGCAACCTTAAATAACCCAGTCAGAATTGCAATTATCCGATTCACCTGACCAAGAGTGCAAAACAGGATCAACTGCATTCCCAGGCACAACCACAGAGGGAGCCCACAAGCAGAATTCACAACAGCGTACCACACAAAATGTACACACAGGAAGGACCTCAACACATATTTATGTAACGATGTAGTGCTGTAGGACACATTGTCATGTCATTGGTGGCAAGGATCATTATGTGTGAAACAGGACACGGAGGGGCTTAACAATGCGTAGCCGTCGCTAACCACACATCTACATGATACTACATGAAGCTCCACAGAACCCGCCCGTAATGTTGCAAAATATGGCTCGGAAGCCGACAATAATAGACCATACATGAGAAGCACAATAGCATATCCAGCGACTTACCGTCTGTCCAACAGAGTTCTGGTGATGAAACACTACTAGAACAATGCACATTGAAGTAGGAGCATGGGTGGCGGACCAGCCGCCCACCATTTTATGCACAACATGACCAGTCACAAAGCAGCCCAGGAGCCTAATCAATAATCGCAGGTGGCAACGCCCAGGCGGCTACATCAATTAGATGACGCTGATGCTCTATTATTGGATGGTTACCGCATAAAAAACCTAACGACAGAGCTACGTCACACTTGCTGCCCAGAGTCATTAAGTAAGTACTGATGTTCAGACATGATTTGTGATATGGCTGTGTCTAGTGTGGCACCCCAGGGGTTAATGTGCCACAGTAACAACACCACAAAGGGTTAACTCCTCACACCACCCACAACACTACACTAGCGCCTCCAGGCCAGAAGGGGGAGCTAAAGTTGTTTCCTATATATTCTGGCGTGGAGAGGAAGTGGGGAAGAGCAGAGTGGTGGGAGGAGCTAATGTTGTTTACCTCAGAGTAGCAGTGACAGTTAGTCAATTGAAGTTAGTTCAGTTCCTGGGAAGACTGAGGAAGAAAGACTGGTGGTGTAAAGGGGCTGCCTTAGGCCTCTCTTGCTACCCACTTCCAGGCCTAGCCAGGGTCTGAGGGAAGGCGTAAGAGAAACAGGAGAACACACCTGGGAGACTGAGTTACCTCATAACTCTCCCCGGAGCAGCGCACGGACTGGATACCGGATCCGAAACTGTGACTGACACACGCAGCACAGTAAACACCGGACTAGTGGAGGTTATATATCTACACTGTACCTCAGCGAAGCAACACGGCGGGGTCAGAAATACAGAGGAAAGACTCAAGATGTCTAGCAAAGGGGGTACCTGTGAGGAGAGACAGGCCAGCAGCCTAGCTGAAGCAGCAGCAGGGCCACACACACAGCGCAGGAGAGGGAAGCTGAGGACCCGGACAGGGTGGGAGCAACCCGGCCCCAGTACATACTCCGTGGACAGTACTCTACCGAATACCATCACCAGTAAAGCCTTGGAAAACTTCAAAACCGTGAGTGTGTGTGATCCTTGTGCTCAAACCCTGCGTGCCCTCACAAACTACCATCATCTTTACTACTACCCCTATCCTACAACATCCATAGCCTCAATCATAGAGTATAACTATCACTGCCCCGGGGAACCAAGCTCTACTCGTGGAGAGCCGTTACATCTCCAGCTGCCAAACATCATCCCTGAAGGTTCTGCAGCAGAGGTGGTCCCCTCACTGACCACAACCCGTGGGTGGCGTCACGACAAACCCCCTGTAAATATCCCCCCATTACTTGCAGAACCCGGGACACGGTCCTGACCAAGACCGCCGTGATATCCCCAGCAGTACCCTGGTACGGTACCGAGTACCCCATCCCAGTGGGCTCCACACTAGCGTTTGATACATCTTTGCATTACGGATTATTCTTGTGTACTGTAGCAGACGCCCAAGTCCTGGTGTATGTAATTTGCAATGATGTGTTTGATGGAGCTATTGTGTGCCGCTAAATGGATGGATGGCTTTCCTTGCAACAAAACACCCTCCTCATTGACAATCCATTTTGCCTTCGCCATACAGGATCATGTAACAAGGAGGCCTCTGTGGTTAGTTTAGTGGAACATATGAAATGTGGCCACATAGTACTGACCTTTACCAGACAGAATGGAATTATTCTGGCGATACTGAGATGTGGAGTGGCCCATGTGGCTTGGGAATGTCTGCCTATGAAGATCCGGCCTTATCAACAACACAGGGATGTGTGTTGGACATGATGACTATGCAAATGTCAGCTGCGTGGGATGATAATTTGTCATTAGCACATGGCTCTGGTACGTTTAGCATGTTCTTTTATTTATTTGTTAATAAGCATCTGTCTGTGTGTTTGAGCTTTGTATTTTCCTAGGCCTTGTGGTAGTACATATACATTATTGGCAGCTATATGGGGGTATGGTAATGATGTCACAATTTGGACGATGGAGATATAGTTGTGGAGGAGGCCCATGGATGTAGTGATAACAGGTGTTGTTGTTAGGCAGTGTAATGTTGTTTTTGACCGTTCAATGGTGCTATATATCTATGTGGGTGGCCATATGAGCAGAGTCTTCTAGGATGTGGGTACTTGGCTAGGAGATGTGTAGGGAAGGAGGTAGTGGTGACTTTTGATGCCTGATAACGTGTTCACTTGATGATAGTCTTTTTTTGTTCCTTTTGCAGGGGTTGGTAGGTGAGATCATCATGGACCCTGATGGAGATGTTATCGTGGCTTTTGCCTTGGTGGAAGAGGACTTGTGGCTGGAGGAGAGAGCTGAGAGGTTGCGGGCTCGCAGATCACGGCGTGTGTGGGTTCGGGATTGGCTTCGGCAACGGGACGACCTGAGTCACATACGCCTGCTGCATCAGCTGGAGGATACTAGTCCGCATGAATTCAGAACTATTTCTGTATGTCCGAGGACTCTTTCACATTCCTCTTGAAATGCATAAAGCAATTGATAGCCCAACAGGACACTTTGATGTGTCGAGCTGTGCCACCTGAGGATCGTTTGGCTGTAACTTTGAGGTTCCTGGCAACAGGTAATTCGAGGAAAGACCTGCAATACTCTGCAGCAGTCTCACGGCCACTGCTGAGCCGCCTGATCACTGAGACGTGTGAGGCCATCGTGAGTTGTCTGCTGCCATCCTACATGCAGTGCCAAACAACCCCCGCTGGATGGATGTTGCCAGAGGTTTTGTCGATTGATGGCAATTTCCAAACTGCGGGGGTGCATTAGATGGTAAGCACGTGAGGATCATGCAACCCCCCAACACAGGGTCCTTGTCTACTAATTACAAAGGATATTTTAGCGTGGTCCTCATGGCCCTGGTAGATGCTCACTATGAGTTCCTGTACGTGGACGTTGGCATGAATGGCCGTGTCTCAGATGGGGGTGTGTTTGCACACTGCTTCTTGGCCCAAGACCTAAGGAGAAGTGCTCTGAACTTGCCCTCAAATGATGAGACAACCTGTCATCTCAACTTTGCGTTTGTGGGCGATGAAGCCTTCCCACTTCAGGCTCACCTACTACGGCCATATCCCCAGAGGACGGTTACTTCTGAGCAGCGCATTTTCAATTACTGGCTATCCCGGGCTCGCCGTGTGGTTGAAAATGCATTCGGGATCATGGCCAATAGATTCTGCATGTTTCATACGCCTTTGCATATGAAACTGGAATCTATCTGTCACGCTTCTGGGGGAAGGCGCCCTAGAGTGGACCCACTGGGCCGTGATACCGAACTCCCCTGGGTGAGCTGATCCTAGTTTACCCAACCCCTATACAGGAATTGTCAGGGGCAAGCCCAGGGGGTCTAGGTACCACAACAGCTAGTACCAGGGGGGCGGCTCGTAAGGTTAGCCTATACTAATTCACAGCGAAGGATTCCAGGTAACAGAGCACAAAGAGGGCCCGACCAACAGCCAGCAAAGCAGAAGCTCAACTAACTCAATAATCAGGCACTCCCATCAGTGGAGGTGGCCTGATATACCAGAGGAAGAGCAGCTATTGGTCAAAAGGAGTGACAGGTTGGACCGTGGCCCCTAGAGTCACAGGTGAGGAGTACACCTAGTGCGCCGCTGATTGGTCACATGAATACGACCATTGCAATGTGCTTATGTGTGAGCCCGGTGGTCAGCTGACAGGAAGGGGACCCGGCGACGGCTCTGAGACACCGCACGCCTGGACGCCGGATGCCCGGTCGGCAGAGGAGCAGAGGATGCCGACCCGGGAGAGGTGATCTGGGGAGCAGTGCAAGGGGACCTAACACTATCGATGTGGTAGTGCTGGCCTGCTGTGTGCTGCATAACTTCCTGCATCATAGGGATCGGTCATCATACACGCCAGCAAGTTGTGGATTCTGTGGACCCCACAACAGGGGTGCTCCGTCCCAGGGATTGGCGTGCTGCTGAACATGGTGTGGGGCCACTCCAGCCACTGAGCCAGGGTCTGAGTCAGCAGGATGCCAGGAGCAGCAGAAACGAATACTGCTCCTACTTTAATGGCCCTGGGGCAGTGGCCTGGCTGCACCAGCAGATGTAGGGTGGCTGGTGTTGTGAGGCAGCATCATGAGGGGGAGGGGTGAGACACCAGGGTGGGTGCAGCATGACAAATAAAGTTGTTTTTTTATTTTGGGTGTTTAAACGTTAGTTAGTTAGTTATAGTTAGTTAGTTAGTTAGTTAGTTAGTTTAGTTAGTTAGTTGAGACTGTTTTGGTTCACTACTCTGAAATGTTTGGGTATGGCCATTATGTTTCTGCTTTTTGTATTTATTTGTGTGATGTTAACACTTCTGCTTTAAATGTTTTGTGTGTGTTCTTTGATTTCTAATTTTTGTGCACAAAAAGTTGAACTAAAAAAAAATAAACAACTACCTGTGTGTGTTGTTACTTTTGCATACAGGGAAGGTGCATATAGCTTTATGCTGTGCACAGAGGTATGTGATCCATTAAATGGAATACATGGGTCCGTGCAGCATTGTCTGCTAATGTCCAGTACACAGGTCCTGCCCTTTGGCCACACTGTATGCCGTGACTGTGTGTACATGTCCATTATGATGTGTTTGGCCACATGGGACCGTGTCCACACACATGGAGAATGCAATGGTGTTTGTGGGGGATGTAGGTACACTTCAGAACACACACGCAAACATGTGTGCACACACATAGTTCAGCCATGGCAGCTCTGGCATGTCGTGGACCAGTGCAGGCACATATGTCTGTGGCACCCCACCAAGTAGGTGCCACAAAAGGGGTACTACATCCATAAAAGTAGTCACCCCACTGCAAGTGGAATTATGGATGGTAGGTGGAACCCTAGAACCCACACCCCACACTAGTGACACAGTGGGAGGGACCCCGGGGGGATATATAGTAGCCTCAGAGGGAGAAAGGAGAGTCTTTGGCCGGTCTGTCTCTGACCGTCGGTCTCGGCCTCCAGGGGTTTGGAAGGCTAGAGAAGTTCAGGATGGGAACCTGAGGCATGAAAGAAAAAGGAAAGCAGAAAAATAGATCCCAGATAGAAGAAGGGTTGGGGAGGAAAGTAACCGGAGAGTTTGCCCCAGGAGAGAAACCGGGTACCAGAGTCCGCACCTGTGATAACCTTTAAGGCTCACAGAAAATCCGTTGACGGGGGGTATCTCAAGATACGGCCCTGACTCCCAAAGCATCCATTAGAGGGGAATCAGACCCGCGGTAGCCGGCTGCGGTAATCAACAAGAAGGTTCACCCGACGGGAGCAAGGAAGATAAAGAGGAACAGCAGGAGGTCAGATTTAATCTACATGAGGTCAGACTTCACCACCACTGGGAGGCAAAGGAAAAGAAAGAATAAGAAAGGCACACCGGAGGGATCCATCTACCAACCATAAAATCCACTTGTAGCGCCCGTTGCCATTTGTCATTGTAACATCATACTGCACTGTGAACTGTAATGACTGTTGAGTTCCAGTAAAGTACCCGGTGAAGTGGCTTCTCGACTCTGCTGCATCTTTCCTCGTACAAACTGATTCCTTCTACAGAATCACTGCCCCGGCGGTCCAGTCCTGCCTGCGGAGGACTATACCATCATTGCCGCAATACCATCGACCACCGGAGGACTGTGGCAGCGCTGGTGAGCATCACCAGGTACTGCAGGTGGCGTCACAAACTATACTTTATTTTCTTTATCTAACCATTGACTGCCAGGGCCACAGTGTCAGACTGCCACTTCAGCCACCTCAGACTGAGCCTGAGATCTGAGTACCCTGCGCTGGGTGTGTCATGTCCATAGTGTTGTTCGTAGCTTACCGCAATCACCTACAGACGCACACCTAGCCATTCTTTGCGTAAGCCACTGTAATGCACAAGACCGCCTCCTGTGCTACACTTTTGTGCCTCGAAAGTGTGTTGCAGAAGCCACAATTGATGACACGAGCGTGTATTTGTGCCAAACTCCGATAGACAATGGCGTCATGTATTAGCCAGTCTTCCAGAGCAGGCTGACCAATCGTAATGCTGTTGCGTAGTCCAATGAGCGTTTATGGGGCACGGTGTAAACCACTGTGGCACGCCTATCTCCTCGCCGCGCAGAACATGTACGCCCACATTGCCTTTGAGATTGCGGTGTGTGAAGCGGCGATGGAATGAGACAAGATTGGTTCCGCTGTAGGTGAGGCGATTTCCGTAGCGACACATCGCCTTACCTTCAGGGCGATATTGCGGCGTGTGATGCTGCCATCGGCGATCTGAGGCGATCATGAAAAACGTGAGCACGCACGTTAGATCGCCACATATCACCAGGTGATATTGCGGCGTGTGACGGTACCTATAGGTACATCCTTGGTTGTGCCCCTCCCTTTGATGTGAGCTCACGCACTGAGCTCGCATCATTCCGTGCATATGTCAGCTGATCTGATCAGACAAAATGTGCAACTAACAGGTGCAGGTAGATTAGAGATCCTCCTGCAACTGTTAACTTATTAGATCTCGCTGTCAAACTCTGATGGTGGGGTTACACGTAGCGATATAGTCCCGATATCGCATACAACGCCGCGGGAGCGCGCATTTTGGGAGCACTTTTCCCGATATCGCATCGCCGGTTTACACGCTGCGATATCGGGAAACAACGTCCCTCCGATGTGTATGCCCACCAACCCAGTAACGACCATTTAACATGGGAGTTAATGGGTGAGGTGCGAGTACACATCGGAGTTGGGCTGTCACACGCAGCGATGCTGGTACAACCGCCATGCGATATCGGGCGGTTGAATAGCTCTGCTATTCAACTCCGATATCGTTTTGGCATCGTTCCAGCATCGCGTTGTATGCTAAAACAGTACAACGCGCACACAATATCGGGTCCAACTCGCGACCCACGTGACTTTTTGTCGGAGTTGGGTCGGATTTGAACGCCGATATCGCGGCGTGTAAACCCACCATGACAGCACAATCTAACTCGTCACAGCAGGAATCGTGCCATTCCTTCCCTCCATCAGCGACTCAGTGATGCGATCATGGGGCGCCGATGTGTTGCCATGAGAGTGAGGGGTCATATAATGATCGCATTCATCTTTGTGACTCATACTGAGCATCGGCATTCATACACATATTTGGTATCCTCGCATTCAAAAATGCTTGATTTATGAAAATATAAAATCAATTACTTTGATTTTTAAACTGCGTACTGTTAAAGAAATCAAAACACCAAAATTTAGTTATTTTTGGTTGTTGCATCATTGCAATAAAATGCAATAGTAAGTGATCAAAACATCACATCTACCAATAAATGATACAAATAAAAATATCAGCTCAAGACACAAAAAATAAGTCATAACACACCTTGAAAAATGAGAATGCTGTGGGTCTTGGAAAATTGTGCCCAAATCGCAATTCCTTTTATTGCAAACTCCTGAATTTTTTTCACCACTTAGATAAAAGTAAATGTGTATGTGTTTGGTATTTACAAACTCATACTGACCTTAGGCTTTATACTGACAGGTCAGTTTTACCAGATAGTAAACATGGTTAATAAAAAAAGAAAAAAAAACATTGCGGAATTTTACTTTTTTGCAATCTCATCGCATTTGTAATTTTTTTTCCCATTTTCCAGTGCACTATATGGTAAAATGAATGATGTCATTCAAAAGTACAACTTATCCTGCAAAAATCAAGCCCTTGTATGCATAAATTGATCAAAAATAAAAACATTATGGCACTTGAGAGAAGGGGAGAAAAAAACAAAACGAAAAACTGAAAATTGCCCGGGGTCAAGGGGTTAACTTTCAATGTAATAATTACCAAAACTTTAAAACTAGTAAACTACACACTTTTAATTCTTGGTAATCTACACTCACCTTTAGGTTCTTCATCTCCGTACGTGTTTTTATTTACTTTTGTGAAACAAGCAGCATTTCCTAAAACCACAAGGATTCCAGCACCAAAGGCAATTGCTATAAGGAATTTCTGAAATGTGTAAAATACATTAAACAATTAAAATTAGCAGTTTACTAATGTATTTTGCCAAGGTAATTAACATAATATGCTTATACAACTTAAACAGAAACTGCATTTTCAAACAACATTTCAAACTAAGCTGTCACGTATGTGATGTGTGTAATGAATAACACTATCTTTGGATACTGCATTTTCTCTAGTTTCCACCCACCCTCATGTAGGATTTATTTCTTAATTTGAAATTGACTCTGAGCCAGTGGAAGGAGACTAGCTGCTATGATGTCCACAATATATAGCACAGTCATATCTCCCAATCGTCCCAGATCCTGTAGGACTGTTCCAATGTGAGGGCTGAAGTCCCGTGTCCTGGCTGTGATGCACTTTGTTCCAGGGGGCAGGGCCTCCACTGGGTGGAGTGAATAAATTAAAATAGAATTTTCACTGCTCTCCAGAGATCGGATGGGATTTGAAGTGGGTGTTAGCAAGCAGTATTTCTATCCACTGGGCTACAGCTCACAATTTTAAATATAGGAGGTTTTGATTATCTTGACTTGTAGTTCAGGCAGGATCACAGTTCAAGCAGATCACAGTTACATAGAGATGCATTGTAATAACAATCTATTTCTATGTTGCTTCTATACTAGAAAGAAAGTCAGATTGTTTTGTTCCTATGAAAATAAATTACAAGAATTTGAATTTAGTTTTTTTTATTGTGAGTTTCCTCTGTACTTGAACCCACAAAGCTTTAGTTCAGTTAAATTACAGGCTGAAACATTAGTCTCTATAGCTGTAAATAGGAGATTTTTATGTACTTGATCTGTTCATCAGGCTGTGAATATGCAGGCAGATTATATGCTGATGCATCTGTGCACAGCACTGTATTCCTATGTATTTGTAATATAGGGGAGAATAAAAGATTTTTCTTTTAAAATTATTTAATTTATTATTAAAAATATAATGAAAAACAATAATGTAATTTCTTGTGCGTCCTTGTGTTTCTTGTGATAAATATCACAAATCAGCAAATAACACTGACATATTTGGTGTTCCTGAATTTGTAACGATCAGCACAACCCAGCGATCAGATTATTTATGGGGATCGTATACCGATTCGGAATATGGCTTATAAAAATGGCATGATTGGTTATTTTTCTATATTACCGTAAATCCATTAAAAATGTAGTAAAAATTTACGGCAGGTATGGGTTTTGGTGCAGTTTTGAGTGGGTGTGATAGTGTGATAGGCCGGCTTACAGTCCAGTGCAATGCATGGTGGGACATTTAGTAATAGAAGCAGGTAGTCAGGGGAGGAAGTTGTTGTTTAATCCCATGAGAGCTGGAGGCAGCAATGAGGATGAGCTGCTGGAGAATGATAAAAAGTAATATCTCTGCAATAGCATGATGTTTATTTATGAAAAAAAATCAGTTCTGGTGCTAGACAACCTCTAACTGTTCAAGCAAAGTGTAAAAGTTATTAATATACCGGAGCCAGATATATATTGGTGTGACAACGTTGCTGCCAAGAGCTTAGGGAGTGCCACGTATGTCCCACCTGAATTTTATATATAGATTAGGGATGGGCGAATCTACTCGCTAGGACTCGTTACTCGGCGAGTAGTAAGGGACTCGCAGGACTCGGTACTCTGCGAGTTTCCCAGTGATTACTCGCACGAGTCCAATGCAAATCAATATCAATCCTAGTTTTGTCAGAAACGCTGACAAAACTAGGATTGCCATTGTTTGCATTAGACTCGTGCGAGTAATCACTGGCTACTGTGCCAGTGATAGCAGGGAAACTCGCAGATAACTGCTGTTTCTTTGCGAGCCGAGTCCAGCTGTCTTCTCTGTGCAGCTCCAGGGTCCTAGAGCCCGCCTGCTCACAGACATTATGTAGCAGTGCTGAGATTGTTCTCAGTCTGCTCATTCCCTGTGTACAGACATGAATGTCTGTGCACAGAGATGATGTAGCAGTGCTGAGATTGTTCTCAGTCTGCTCATTCCCTGTGTACAGACATGAATGTCTGTGCACAGAGATGATGTAGCAGTGCTGAGATTGTTCTTAGTCTGCTCATTCCCTGTGTACAGACATGAACGTCTGTGCACAGAGATGATGTAGCAGAGCTGAGATTGTTCTCAGTCTGCTTATTCCCTGTGCATAGACATCTATATTTATGCACAGGGGATGTAGCAGAGAGGACATCGCGTTTTGGACTGCGTCGGACGGAAGAGGATTTTTTTAATTAAAGATGGAGTCCCTAATGGCTTTTTTTTTTATTTCTAATAAAAATTTTTCCTTGTGTTGTGTTTTTTTTAAAACAATTTAATAGAAATTCATGGCGGTCATGTCTAATATTGGCGTGACCGCCATAAATTTCGGGCTTAGGGCCAGCTGATAATACAAAGCTGGTCCTAACCTCTTTATTACCCAGCGTGCCACCGCTACCAGGGCCGCTGGAAGAGCGGGGTTCAGCGCCAGAGGATGGCGCTTCAATGAACGCGCCATCTTCTGGGGCGGCTGCGGGCTGCAATTTGCAGCGGGGGGTGCCCAGAAAGCTTGGGCATCCCTGCGCTGCGGATTCCAGCCCCCAGCTGCTTAGCTGTACCTGGCTAGACATAGAAATTGCGCGGAGCCCCACGCATTTTTTTTTTATTATTTCATGAATTTCAGAGTCAGAGTCTCAGAGTCAGAGTCTCAGAGTCAGAATCTCAGAATTTCATGAAATAATTAAAAAAAATGCGTGGGGCTCCGCGCAATTTCTATGTCTAGCCAGGTACAGCTAAGCAGCTGGGGGCTGGAATCCGCAGCGCAGGGATGCCCAAGCTTTCTGGGCACCCCCCGCTGCAAATTGCAGCCCGCAGCCGCCCCAGAAGATGGCGCGTTCATTGAAGCGCCATCCTCTGGCGCTGAACCCCGCTCTTCCAGCGGCCCTGGTAGCGATGGCACGCTGGGTAATAAAGAGGTTAGGGTCAGCTTTGTATTATCAGCTGGCCCTAAGCCCGAAATTTATGGCGGTCACGCCAATATTAGACATGACCGCCATGAATTTCTATTAAATTGTTTTAAAAAAAACACAACACAAGGAAAATTTTTTATTAGAAATAAAAAAAAAAGCCATTAGGGACTCCATCTTTAATTAAAAAAATCCTCTTCCGTCCGACGCAGTCCAAAACGCGATGTCCTCTCTGCTACATCCCCTGTGCATAAATATAGATGTCTATGCACAGGGAATAAGCAGACTGAGAACAATCTCAGCTCTGCTACATCATCTCTGTGCACAGACATTCATGTCTGTACACAGGGAATGAGCAGACTGAGAACAATCTCAGCTCTGCTACATCATCTCTGTGCACAGACATTCATGTCTGTACACAGGGAATGAGCAGACTGAGAACAATCTCAGCACTGCTACATCATCTCTGTGCACAGACATTCATGTCTGTACACAGGGAATGAGCAGACTGAGAACAATCTCAGCTCTGCTACATCATCTCTGTGCACAGACATTCATGTCTGTACACAGGGAATGAGCAGACTGAGAACAATCTCAGCACTGCTACATCAGGCAGCAGGCAGGCTCTAGGACCCTGGAGCCAGCACACAAAGAAGACAGGACTCTTATCTGTGCGAGTTTCCCAGCCAGCGATTACAGTTGCAAAGTAAACTAGTCCAATGCAAATAAATGACAAAACTAGGATTGCTTCAGGCTGAAGCTTCCGAGACACATCTGCGATTTGTAAATCTCACACTACTGGCTATTACTCGCTTCCCCATTCATTAACATTGGACTCGCTAGACTCGCAACGAGTAGCGGGTCCTGTGCTCGGACTCGCTAGAGTCAAGCGATTCCGAGTAATTTAGGATTCGCCCATCACTAATATAGATACTAAATTTATGTGACAGCTCGGCGCTACATTTAGTATTTATGTCATCTGTTGCATTTTTTTCTCTAGAGGTTTCTTTGTGGAGTATAAAAAATGCATATAAAAAACTGCAGTTGCTTTATTAAGTTCAGAATCAAAGCTATAAAAAGCATATAAAAAGGCAACTTCACATCTGCACCAAAATGCATCAAACGAATCAGAAAAAGCGTTAAAAAATGCATCTACTGAATGTCTGTCACTTACAAATGGGTGTGGCATGGGCATGGCTAGGGCTGTGTCCAAAATGTTCTGCAGCACATTGAGTGTGCCACATATTTTGTCCCTCTTTCTGTTCTTCAAAAGTTGGGAGGTATGAGCATAGCACATCTGTAAGTGTACAGACTGCAGTCTACAGTGTCTTCTTGTTGAAAGAAAATGCAGCCTGTAGTGACTTCCCCTAGTCACCAGGGGAACTCTTGCACAGCTGGGATAAAATACCTGGCCTGGACATGTCAGAGGGAGAGAAGCGTTATCCAGTGGTGTGTGGACTTCGGGCGGCAAGCTTTCGCTCCGCTGGTTGTTACTGGCTGGATGTATAGAGATTGTGTGCTCATTCTTTGGTCCAAGAAGGAATCTCCCTCGATAAGCAGTTAATGTTAATGTCCTTCCAGATGGTGGGGTGATAAATGAGACGTTACAGGTCTGTTCTTCCTTTGCATTTCACTGTAACAGTAAGTCCTGAGTTTGGGCCTGACGCATGCTACTTTTGGTGGGTAAAGCATAGGCTGTGGTTTTTGGCGCTGAAAGTTAGCTAAATGCTGCAGTCGGTTTTTCACAGGCCTGTGTCAGACTTAAAAAGACTCTTATTGTAACAGAAGCTAGATACACGGGTATGCCTCCTGTTTAGGTGTAAATATATGTGTATAGGTTTTGTAGTGATTTGCTCACTGTTTCTCAATTACAGGGATTCTCAAATGGTAGCGGGATTGAGGGAGACAGACTCGATTTTACAGTAAAACAAATTCCATTCAGTTTATTACACATCATAAACCTCATAATATGGTACAGTCCATTAACATCAATGGAACATCCATGACATTCAGTCTGGTCCAATGGCGGGTACACTCACCTGGCATTATAAAAAATGTTCTGTTGTAGTTTCCCAGTGCAGGAATAACAACCTTCAGTTACTAACCTCTCAGCCCACGATCCAGGAAACTGCCTCTCTGGGCTAACCAACACCTGTCAATTCTAGACCCATAGCAGGACTGTAGCTTCCTGAAAACATCTCTCCGGGCTGAGGTTACCTTCCAGGAGCTATTGCCTGCTCCATTCCCTGACTCCTGTCAGTCATCCAGAAAGACTTCCCTACTACACCTGTGGTCTCCAGGACGCTGGCAGTTTCCATGCATACATCACCGGGTGTGTTCCAGAACAGTGGTCTCTCCAAGTACTGAGAGCAAGTTATCCCAAGCTCAGCACACATGCTTTCTCCACCATGTGCTTCTTGCAAGATGGTCACTTGCCAGCCCAGTGACATGTGACCAAAGAGGAAGTCAGACTATATCTTGTCTGGTACACATAAAACACACCTATGGGTGTTTTCAGGTTAGCTAGACACACCCATGTGTTTTTGCTAACCTACCACTTGCAATGCATTATGGCACCATAAGTCACATAGTGACATTTCTAGTTTATATCGCAGAGCACGGCCTACTCTGCAACATATACCTGCTAATTGCAATGCATCAAGCCGATGCATTACATTTTGCTGTAAGTTTATAAATCATAGTATTACTCCTGAGAATCCCTCGGCTGCGCACATTAATTTGGCAGTAGTGTGATGTTGTTAGTTTACAGTTTCCGCTTGCGATAGGCCTTCTGCTCCAGAAGTTTGTGATACATTTGAGAGAGTCCTTGGAGTCGCACTAAGGCAACTGGGAATAGCCGAGGCAAAGCATAAGAATTGACGCATCTAATGTGATACACTGCTTCTGGTATGGCTGCAGGATGATATTTTTAGGCAGAAAATGGCCCAATAACCATGGACCTTCCCAGCCTGATAAAATCAGGCCAATGCAGTACTATATCTTTGCTGGTTAACAAAAATAGATGGAGCGCCATGGGTTTAGTTTTAAATGAAAGACACTAAATAGTGCAATGTTACAATATAGAGAGGGATTGTGACATTATTTACAACCCCTTGCAAAAATTATGGAATCCCCTGGCTCGAAGGATGTATATTCAGCTGTTTAATTTTGTAGAAAAAAAGCAGATCACACACGGCATAAAACTAAAGTCAATTCAAATGGCAACTCTGCCTTGAAGAAACACTAAAAGAAATCTTGATAAAAAAATATGCTAGCCATTAACGGTTACTTTAGTAGACCAAGCAGGGGGAAATCACTCAATTCTGAGGAAAAAATGATGGAATCATGACAAACAAACAAACAAACAAAATAACACTCAAATACATTACTAGTATTTTGTTGCACCACCTCTGGCTTTTATAATAGCTTGCAATCTCTGAGGCATGGACTTAATGAGTGACAAGCAGTACTCATCATCAATCTGGCTCTAACTTTCTCTGATTGCTGTTGCCAGATCAGCTTTGCAGGTTGGAGCCTTGTCATGGACCATTTTCTTCAACTTCCACCAAAGATTTTCAATTGGATTGAGATCCGGACTATTTGCAGGTCATGACATTGACCTTATGTGTCTTCTTTCAAGGAATGTTTTCACAGTTTTTGCTCTATGGCAGGATGCATTATCATCTTGATAAATGATTTCATCATCCCCAAAAATCCTTTCAATTGATGGGATTAGTGCCGGACTGGGGTGTCTGGGGCCCACCAGGGAAATTGACCCCAGGGGCCCACCTGGACCCACCCATTCTTCAGCTATATGCAAATACCTATTATAGTGGAGCATGGACTGTAAAACACAGGTGGCTCCTGCACATCACTGTGCGCTCACCATTACTGCGATGTACAATTACTGTAGTTTGCATTAAAGGGATTTTTTGCCGAAAACAAGTTCTCAGTGATGCACAGGTTAGGAAAGTGATCACTTATTTATTGGTGGAATCCGCACCATCAGAAGAATGTGGAGCTTTGAGCATTTGGTGAGATTTTCACCTCAGTATTTGTAAGATAAAACCAGGAGTGAAGCAATCAGAGGTAATGTTTTCTGCATTTCTCACCCACTCCTGGTTTTGTCTTATAAATACTGAGGTGAAAATCTCACCAAATGCTCAATTTGCTTTCTCTGGCGAACCTCTGTAAGGCAGCGTATGCTGCACATACCCATACGCAGTGCCAAACGCAAACACTTTCATGTGAACGCAGCAGTGATTGTCTGCATGCGTTCACATGAAATGTCACTGTGAGTGTGCTCGGCCAATCAGCGGCGGAGATCTCTTCCTCCCGGCTGCCGTTGCTGATCTCTTCCTCCCCACCGCCGCTGCTGCTGGTTTAAATAGCCGGCGGGAAAGCCAGCGGTGAAAACACTTCACCGCCAGCTTTCTCACCACGCTAATTCAAATGATCAGCTGATGTGGCAGCATCAGCTGATCATTTGAATTAGCGGGGCGGCAAAGCCGGCGGTGAAGTGTTTTCACCGCTGGCTTTCCCGCCGGCTATTTTAAACCTACCTGGCACCTAGCAGCTTCTTCCTCTGCGGCTCCCGGACTCCAGCACCCAGCAGCTTCTTCCTCTGCGGCTCCCGGTCTCTGGCACCAGGCACCTGGCAGCTTCTTCCTCTGCGGCTCCCGGTTTCCGGCACCAGGTACCCGGCAGCTTCTTCCTCTGTGGCTCCCAGTCTCTGGCACCAGACACACGGCAGCTTCTTCCTATGCGGCTCCCGGTCTCCGGCACCCAGCAGCTTCTTCCTCTGTGGCTCCCAGTCTCTGGCACACAGCGGCACTCTCACACTTTTTAACCCCTTTATCCCCAGGCAATTTTTAATTTTTCCCTCCCCTTCTTCCATAACTTTTTTATTTCTCTGTCCATATAGACATATGATGGCTTGTTTTTTGCAACAGGAGTTGTACTTTCAGAAGAATTCATTCATTTTACCATATAGTGTACAGGAAAATGGGAAACAAAATTCAAAGTGCAAAGTGCAGAAATTGTAAAAAAAAAAAAAGTGCAATTACATATTTGTTTTTTTTTTATTTTTTTTATTCACCATGTTACTATATGGTAAAACTGACATGTCAGCATGATGCCTCGGATTGGTATGTGTTCGTAGATACCAAACATGTATACTTTTTACTGTTATCTATGTGGTGAAAAAAAGTCAGACTTTTTTTTTTTTTTTTTATTGCACTTTTGGTGCATATTCCGTGACCCGTAGCGTTCTAATTTTTCAGGATCTAGGGCTGTGTGATGGCTTATTTTTTTGTGTCTTCAGCTGACGTTTCTAATTATACAATTTTTGGGTAGATACATTGTTTTCATCGCCCATTATTGCATTTTATTGCAGTGTTGTGGCACCCAAAAAAAAGTAATTTTGGCATTTGGACTTTTTTTTCTGATACACAATTTGCAGATCTGATTAATTGATTTTATATTGTGATAGATTGGGCATTTCTAAATGTGGCGATACCAAATATGTGTATCTTGTTTTTTCATTTTTTTTAATAGTTTTATTTTGAATAGTGCAAAAGGGGGGTAATTTTAACTTGTGTTTTTTTTTCATAGTTAAAAAAAATTTTTTCTTTGTTTCACAGTGCCCAATAGTAACACAGTGCTGCACTGTCCGATCCCTTGTGCTATGTAGAGATGAGCTGCAGCTCATTTCTATATAGCACAAATTATCACTTCTTTTGGATGCTGGCATTCACCAGCCATCCACAGTAATTGATCCCTGATAGCATCAGGGGTCGCCACAGGACACCAGACAATCCAGGTACCACAGCAAGATCCCACAATCGCGTTACAGGATCTGAGATCACAGCGTGCAATGGCGCGATCCCCAGTGAATGACACGAATGACAACGTGATTGAAACGGTTAATACTGCCACACATCCAGGGGCGGACCGGCCCAGGTGCCAGGGTGGCATTTGCCACCCAGGCCGGTGGTATAGTCCTAGTGTAGGGCCGCCCACACTAGGGAGAGCGGCCACTAGGCGGCGCATTATGGCTGCAGCGGCGGCACAAACTTGAGAGGCTGCGGGACCCGGGACTGGAGCAGAGGCAGCCGGGAGATGAGAAATGCCTCCCCCCTGCACCTAACTTCGCACCAACAGCACCTCTTCCCCCCGCTCCTGACTTGGCACCAGGCTGTGCAAGGTGGACTGCCACCAGGGGTAAGAGCAGCCAGCCAGCCCCTGCACACATCTCAGCTGATGATATCAGCTGAGATGTTGGGGGGAGAGATGTGAGCTCACCGCCCAAGCTCATATCAAAGTGAGGGTGCCGACACATAACGTACTGGGTAGGTCATGTGTCGTAAAGAGGTTAATATTATTTTATAATTATAATGTTATATATTAATATATTTCTGTGGTTGTTCACTTTTTTGTTGTGTATATGTATAGTCTTTATGTGAAAATCTTATAAATCTACATATCATATACAGAATATATTCAGTGGGGGAAATAAGTATTTGATCCCTTGCTGATTTTGTAAGTTTACCCACTGACAAAGACATGAACAACAGTCTATAATTTTAAGGGTAGGTTATTTTTAACAGTGAGAGATAGAATATCAAAAATATAATCCAGAGTAAAATCCAGAAAATTACATTGTCTAAATTATGTAAATGTTTTTGAATTTTGCAGATGGAAATAAGTATTTGATCCCCTACCAATCATTAGGAATTCTGGCTCCTACAGGCCAGTTAGGTGCTACTAATCAACTCGTTACCGGTATTAAAGACAGCTGTCTTAAATTGTCACCTGTATGAAAGGCTCCTGTCTATACACTTAATTAATCATGTGAAAACCTTCATATTATGAGTGTATATCTATAACCCCAATAATTATAGGGAGCACCATTCCATGGACAAAGACCCAGTCGTACATTAATAGTACCAATATAAGCTAGAAAATACGACCCTATTGTCTTGTATGATGCAAAAGTGAAAAATTTATTAAAACATGGTGGACAGACAAACAAAACGGGTGCACCAACCCATGGTGAGTGGGCCCCTCAAGTGTTGCTGGTTACAGAGTATAAGATATATATTCAGTAAACATTTGAACAGTAAAATTGGGGTTGGATAATATTACAAACATAGAATAGTAATATGCTGCATGCACACAATTGTGCATCACTTATTTCCACAATATTGATTTTTCCACAGCACTTTGTATACAGAGTAAAGATCATATAGAGCACCAATGTTATTACATATGCACCAAAAATACACCTTCCATAGATATATATGTTATAGGTGAATTCACATATTGTAGAGTTGGAGAGTGTAATAGGCACAATGCAACAAAAGTCAACCACCTGCTACTGTACCAAGGTTACATACTCAGTAAATAGTTACCAGTCACACCACATGGAGGGGGACCACGGACCCCTACGATCGTTTCGTGACCTTCATCAGGGGGCACCTATGGCAGTGAATTTGGGGTTTAAAAAGGGCCACCCAGCTGATTAAGAAAGCATATCACCTGTCAAATGGCGTGCGCACCACAATCGTGCGGGTCGGAAGCATGGGGCCGCCTCGCGTCATCGGTAGGCGTGTCCACAACCATGTGACCATCGCCGACCAATGGGAGCAACGGCACTCACGTGCACGAACCCGCACGTCCGGCGGCGTCACATCCGGCCCGTCCGCGTCAGCCTGGGGGCGGTCACATGGTTCACGTGATCGCATCACCACAGCTGAAGGTAGGCAAGCTCAAGACGCGGCGCCTACCAGTCTGATGCCGCTGCCGCCATTTTCTTTTAGGGCAAATCAATGTTTAAGTCACTGCAGTGATGATTTATTGTCTCCAGGACAACAAACAGGGTTGGGAAGGATTGCAATCCCTAATACTATAAAGAGAATGTAGTAAGAGCCAATACAAATAACGCACTTATTTAGCATAAATGTATATATAGACATCTCATAGAAATATATACAAAATTAAACATTTTGTGCATATGAATACATAGAATTCCTATAAATAGTACTATCTATACTACAACAAATTAATCAGTCAGATTCTAACCTCTACAACATGGACAAGACCAAAGAGCTTTCTAAGGATATCAGGGAAAAGATACTAGACTAAGGCTGGAATGGACTACAAATACATAAGTAAGAACTGGATGAGAAGGAGACAACTCTTGGTGCAATAGTAAGAAAATGGAAGAAATACAAAATGAGTGTCAATGGACATTGATCTGGGGCTCAATGCAAAATCTCAAATTGTGGGATATCCAGGATCATGAGGAAGATGAGAGATCAGCCTAAGGCTGGGGTCACACACACAGATATTTGTGCAGATATTGTTCACAGATCTCTGGTTGCAATGAAATCATGGACACATCGTTCCATGTTGTGGCTGTATACAAATGGAGCAATCTGTCCATGATTTCACTGCAACCAGAGATCTGTGAACAATATCTGCCCAGATATCTGTGTGTGTGACCCCAGCCTAAAACTACACTACAATGATCTCAAAGCAGCTGGGACCACTGTCACCAAGAAAACCATAGGTAACACATTACGCCGTAATGGATTAAAATCTTGCAGTGCCTGCAAAGTTCCACTGCTCAAGAAGGCACATGTGCAGGCCCGGCTGAAGATTGCCAATGAACACCTTGGTGATTCTGAGAGTGATTGGAAGAAGGTGGTGTGGTCAGATGAGACGAAAATTGAGCTCTTTGGCATTAACTCAACTCGACATGTTTGGAGGAAGAGAAGTGCTGTCTATGACCCAAAGAACACCACAGCCAAGCATGGTGATGGAAACATTATGTTATGGGGGTGTTTCTTTTCTAAGGGCACAGGACTACTTCACAATGGGACAATGGATGGAGCCATGTAACGTAAAATCCAGAGTGTCACAGTCCTTTCTTCCGCCAGGACATTAAAAATGGGTTGTGGCTGGGTCTTCCAGCATAACAATGACCCAAAACATACAGCCAATGCAACAAAGGAGTGGCTCAAAAAGAAACACATTAAACTCCAGGGAGAGAAAATGTTTTAGTACAGTCCCTGCCCTGCTACATGATGAAATAGAGCTGTACACTGCAGTTCTAGAATCTATAGACCGCTTATAGTTCAATGAAATCATATCTACTCCTCAGCTCTGATCCCCCCTCATGGGACATAAACTCTTCAGCCTGAGAGCTTCATGTAGGAGCACAGAGCAGGAGGTGTGTCAGGAGCGTGGATTCTGGGGGCTGAAAGACCATCCTACATTCCAGTGAGGAGCGATGATGATCCATTGAAAGTTGGAGGGATAGGAAGATACCATGTTCCTATGGGGGAGGAGAGACCACGCAGAGCTGAATCGATCAATATAATGATTTGCCTCTGCTCCTAGCCTCTTTATAACAGCACACATTATGCATCATCATACAGCAGAGGATCACAGCATGTATTTGTATCTGTTTGATGACATGATTGCTATTTCAAGCCTGGACCCCTCCTTTCACATAGGATGTTATATCAGGGACAAGATTGTATGTATGAGCATGGGGCCGGCAGCCATACCCCCTCCCTATACACCAATGTGAGAGGGTTAGAATGTAGGATGATCCAGCAGCTCCCAGCATCCACGACCCCGACACACCTCCTGCTTTTTGTTCCTATATGAAGCTGCCAGGCTGAAATTTTATGTCTCTTGAGGGAGATCAGAGCTGAGTAGCAAGTATGATTTTGATTTATAAGGGATCTACAGATCCTAGAACTGCAGTGTACAGCTCTGCTTCATCATGTAGGAGGCAGCAACTGTACTGAAATGTTTTCTCTTACTGGAGTTCCTCTTTAAGGTCATGGAGTGGCCTAGCCAGTCTCCAGACCTCAATCACATAGAAAACATATGGGGGGAACTGAAGCTCCGAGTTGTCAAGCAACAGCCTCAAAATCTTTATGATTTAGAGATGATCTACTAAGAGGAGTGGACCAAAATTCCTCCTGAAATGTGCGCAAACTTCAAGAAACATCTGACTGCTGTGCTTGCCAACAAGGGTTTTGCCACCAAGTATTAAGTCTTGTTTGCCAGAGGGATCAAATATTTATTTCTCTCTGCAAAATACAAATTATTTTATACAATTTAGACAATGTAATCTTGGGCAGATGGATTAAAAACTAAATATCCTATCTAGCTAACCGTTACGCGGATGCTTCTGCTCTATGTCAGTCATTGCACTGGCTGCCCATACACTATAGAATCCAATTGAAATGGCTTGTTCTCACCCACATAGCCCTTCACAGTGCATCACCTCCCTGCATCTCCTCCCTCATCTCTGTCTATCAACCCTCCCATTCTCTTTGCTCTGGAAGTGACTTTAGACTCACTTCTGCATTAATTCGAACCTCCCACTCCTGGCTCCAAGACTTCTCCCGAGCTGCACCAATTCTCTGGAATGCTCTACCCCAAGAAATTAGGTTTATCCACAGCTTAGTTTCAGGCAATCCCTAAAAACACATCTTTTTAGGGCGGCCTATCATGATCCCTAGTCAAAGTCATTAAGACATAGCCTATCCGCTCCATCAGTCTCAAATGCATCACATATAATGGTTGGTTGCCACTTATACTGCTCCTAACTGTTCCCCATCTCCTCAAGTTGACTATACCATCATTGTAAATAAGCCCCTGTACTTTGTGTCACCCCCCACCTTATTGTTAGGTTGTAAGCTCTTATGAGCAGGGCTGTCATTATTTTGCGCTAATTATTCTATTGTATTATGCTTTGTACTATGTAGTTTTTTTCAATTTTATTGTATTTTCTAATAACTGTTTCTTATGATTGTTTAAACATGAACTTTGAATTGTGAAACGCTGCGGAATATGTTGGCGTTATAAAAAGAAAGATTATTATTATTATCCTTTATTCTTTTGCTTGAAACATCATCATGGATCCATGATTAAGACTTCTTGAAGCCGAAACACGCGGGATGTCCTAGTGCTGGGGTCCCTCTATCTGCTGGTGATATTTTAAACACAAGAATAAAGGATATATGGTTTTTAATTCATCTGCCCTGTCTGTCTTCGCTGGAGATTTCTCTTGCTTTGGATTGTTACCCGCCGGGACAGGGGGCGGCTCTGTGCGACCAGTGTATGGACGATGCATGCCTGGAGCACAAAGGGGTGAGCTGAACTCTTTTAAATTATAGACTGCTCATGTCTTTGTCAGTTGGCAAACTTACAAAATCAGCAAGGGATCAAATACTTATTTCCCACTGTAGCTATTTGCTGGCTTTGCATTTTCAAACATCATGAATATGTTGTGCACTGTAAGATTAAGGATCATCTCTTTAAATAGACTTGTAATATGGAAATTGTCACAGGTAAATTTACATGGGCATCACGTGTGAAACAAAGTTGTTTACCAACAATATTGGAAAACTGCCTACAATTTCATCTGGCTCATTTTGAGAGTTTTGTGTGAAACTATTTCCAAGTTGCTTTTTTTTTGTGTTGTTGTAATACACTGAAAGGAAATAAAGGTGTGTGACAAAACGTGTGTAATTGCACTAATTTTCTGGGAGAAATACTTCATTTTCTGGAATAATTTCAAAAGTGGCAACACTTTTGGCCATGTCTGGAAATGTAAACTCTACACTGTTGATATTCATGAAGATTAATTGACTTTAGTTTTAATAAATCTATAAAGCTCCATAATCATTAAAGCATCTTTTTTTAATTGCACGGCTGGTAATTCGAAGTCTTAGGCCGGCCTCACACCACGATTTTTACCTGTCAGGTTGTGTCCAGTGTTTTGCAGGAGACACCGGACACAACCTCACAGCCCTGGACGAACAGAACCGGTGGACAATTATGCCCTCCGATCCTGTTTTGTGCCAAATTCATTCCTGCGCGCCTGTGCCGCTGTCTATTGCTGAAATTCCAGCACCGCGTGTGCAGGGGAGCTAGCCGCAGTGCTGAAATTTCAGCCATGGAGCTCTCCAGGTGCTATTTCAGCTGTCTGTCCAGGTGCTGAACGAGTGCAACTTGAATTTCAGAGCCGCTGTTTTTTCCGCAGCCAGCGTCCAGGAAACTGATCTTTTTTTGCTGCATCCGGTGCGTTCCAACACCCATAGACTCCCATGTTATGGGCACCAGATTGTCCCATATCTGGGAGGATCCGGTTTTGTTGGTTTTTTGCCCCGGACACAAAAAATGCTGCAAGCACCGATTTTTTTTTCCGGAGCAAAAAATGAAAACAACCGGATCCTCCCGGACAGACACAAAACCGGATGGCAAATAACTGCCATCCGGCACCATAGGGATAGATAGGGGCTAAACGTGATCAGGTTCTGTCCCATGCATCCTGAAGAACACCGGACAGAACCTGACAGGTAAAAATCTTGGTGTGAAGCCGGCCTTAGACTGGAATCACACTGTCCGTGTGATATGTGACCAAGTCAGACGTGTCACGGATGATTAACTTGCAATGGCCTCCCCCTCTCTGGATGGGAGCATCAGCTGCTTGTGTTTCTAAGCAGCTCGACACTCCCATCCTGACAGTGGAGCGGGCATTCAAGTGTATCATCCATGACACTTCCGACTTAGTCGTATATCACACAGACTGTGTGATTCCAGCCTTACACACACTTTCTGCCACTTTCATCCTTTTCCAGCAGTGCTCTGGTCAGCCTGTGAGGAAAACAGTGACCAGCTGGCAGCGCCAGAGCTTCATGGAGTGCATCGGAGGGCACTTTTTTATACATTACTAGCCTCGTTCTGGCTCTTATAGAGATGCACTGAGCACCTGTGATGTAACTTCTTACTCCCATTCAGTCAGATTCACGGACACAAGATGGCACTTCGGGATCAGAGCCGTGGAAGTAAAGTATTAAAATGTCATAAGGTGAGTATATAACCAGAGGAGAGGCGGGGGGAAGCTTACATTTAAAGCCCCATTATAGTGGTGGAAAAAAGACACTGGTGGAGCTTTAAGGTCTCACAGCATAAATTAGAACAGTGGAGTAAAACATTAGACCTGTGGAGTATAGAATAGATCATCGCTGTACACCACTGCTGAGTTGCCCTCTACACCATGTTCCAAATTATTATGCAAACTGGTTTCAAGTGTCATAGGGTTTTTTGTTTTTTTTTCCATGAAACCCATTGATGGTATTGTGTCTCAGGGGTCTTTGGATCACTGAAATCAATCTCCTGTGATAATTAGTTTGGCAGGTGAGCCCAATAAAACGAAAACAGATGTTCCACAATATTAAGCAGGCCACAGTTTTCAAGTAACATGGGAAAGAAAAAGGATCTCTCTGCTGCCGAAAAGCAACAAATAGTGCAATGCCTTGGACAAGGGATGAAAACATTAGATATAGCAGGAAAACTTAAGCATGATCATTGTACTGTGAAGATATTTGTGGCCGATTCTGAGCACAGACGCTTTTGGGCAGATAAAGGCAGAATGAGGAAGGCTTCTGCCAAGCAAGTTCATCGATTAAGAGAGCAGCTGCTAAAAAGGCCTTACAAACCAACAAGCAGATATTTGAAGCTGCTGGTGCCTCTGGAGTCCCTCGAACCTCAAGGTGTAGGATCCTTCAAAGGCTTGCTGTGGTGCATAAACCTACTATTCGGCCACCCCTAAACAGTGCTCGCAAGCAGAAACAGTTGCAGTGGGTCCAGACATACATGAAGACTAATTTTCAAACAGTCTTGTTTACTAATGAGTGCCGAGCAACCCTAGAAGGTCCAGATGGATGGAGTAGTGGATGGTTGATGAATGGCCACCATGTCCCAACAAGCCTGCGTCATCAGCAAGGAGGTGGAGGAGTCATGTTTTGGGCCAGAATCATTGGGAAACATCTGGTAGGCCCTTTAAGGTTCCTGAAGGTGTGAAAATGACCTCTGCAAAGTATATAGAGTTTCTGACTGAGAATTTTCTTCCATGGTACAAAAAGCAAAAACGTGCCTTCAGGAGCAAAATCATCTTCATGCATGACAATACACCATCTCATGCTGCAAAGAATACCTCTGTGTCATTGGCTGCTATGGGCATAAAAGGAGATAAACTCATGGTGTGGCCACCATCTTCCCTGACCTCAACCCTATAGAGAACCTTTGGAGTATAATCAAGCAAAAGATCTATGATGGAGGAAGTTCACATCAAAACAGCAGCTCTGGGAGGCTATTCTGACATCAGCAAAGAATACAAGCAGAAACTCTCCAGAAATTCACAAGTTCAATGGATGCAAGAATTGTGAAGGTGATATCAAAGAAGGGTTCCTATGTTAACATGTAACTTGGCCTGTTGGGATGTTTTGGAGTTAAATAGCTTTTTATTTCAGTGAATCTAACCTCTTAATGCCGCAAATTCAACAAATGAGCATTTTCAGTTCTTTCAAACAGATCAAATGTTAGAAACTCTACTGTGCCTAATAATGAGAACAGTGCTTTTAGAGTTTTTTTAATTTTGAAGATTATGCTGTTATCATTTCGGAGGTTTCTTCAATAAAATTCGATGTATACTCTAATGTGTGCTGACTTTTATTACACTGACTGTCATTTGCACCGACCATTTAGGAAAATCAGAGAATAAGAACATTTGCATAATAATTTGGAACATGGTGTAAGTCCAGCATGAGAACTGGACATTAACGCCAAATCAACAACAGTGCAGTTGAGCTGAGCTAGAAGCTGGTTCACAGATCACTATGTGAGAGCAGTCACACATTTTGTACTATGCAGCAAAAGGTGGTCCTACAAAGTAGTGATGCAGAGGGGCTGAATACAAAATGTTCTTCACAGTTTTATATTTATAGTTTTTAAGTATTTAGAAAACCAAGAAACATTTCTCTTTCATTTCACAAATACTTATTACTTTCGTGTTGGTATATCAAATACAATTCCAATAAAATACATTTAAGGTTGTAGCTCTATTGTGAAAAATTTGGATACATTCACGGAGTATGATTACTTTTTCAAGCGCTGAATATGAAGAACATTTTGAGATACCATTAAGATATTAGAAATAACCTTATTACAATGATTGTTTTAATATTCAAACTTAAGTGAAAAGTGAATCTTTAACTTAACTTTGCCCACACCATACTGTTCATTATTTCTTTGGTAACTGGTTAATATTTATCTTAATGTTTGCTGTAGGAGTGATCGATTTCTCTGGAAACTTGCTTCATATGGCTGCTATAGATGGTATTATTATTTCTGACTAGGCCATAGTATTTCACTATTTCAAATGTTATCTGTGGTTAGGACATAATGACTTTTAGATATATGGGTGCAGTGTGTGCTGTTTCTACGTGTTTGTTTCTTTATAATATATAGCATTAACTAGAATTTTATGTACCATTACAATTACATTCCTTGCAGACTTGAAAATGGGACCATGGAATATAACTGAGAGATACAAGTGCAATTCAATTCAATGAAAAGCCCTGAACATGGCAATATGCTATGGATTTGTCCTGAGGCAGGGGCCAGGTAGCCCTGAAATGAGTTGACTAATAAATCAACATTATATTCACACTTTGATGTCTCATGGAATACGGCAGTGTGGTTTTTAACCCTTCATCCTCCCTACTCTATACGCACCACTATTGGGACTGCAGCAGCCGTGATATGCTTTTATAGTGGTTGTGACTCTCACAACACACAAGGTGAAGCTGCTCTGATACCTATTTAGGTCATATTTTATCTCACAGACCCTTCATTCTCCCTACTTTAATTTTCTGAGATATTGACCTTTGGGTTTTCATTGGATGTAAGCCATAATCATCAACATTAACAGAAATAAACACCTAAAATAGATTACTCTGTGTGTAATGACTCTATATATGTGTTTCACTTTATGTATTGAATTACTGATATAAATTAACTTTTTGATGATATTCTAATTCAGTGAGATGCACCTGTATATCCGTATATCTGTATACCTGTATATTTCATACTATTGAAATACAAGCTATTTTACATACACTCTTGATAAAAATGTAAACATACAATATATCCAACAGACATGTAGATAGAAATCATATTTACCCCGCAACGACCACCAATACGTATAAAAATGACATGGTGTCCATATTCTATTTCAGCCAAATTTGTGTTCTAATATTTAAATGGTACTCTTTCCCTTCTGAGATCTGCCGTTTATCTGAACAGAGGCTTCTGACCACATGTGGGGTATCGGAGTGCTCAGATAAACTAAATCATGGGGTCCAATTTTTGTACTTTTATTTATAACAGTGAAAAAATTGGAGCTAATGCAACATTTTAGAGGAGAATTTGTTATTTCTATTCTATGCATTCATTTCTGAAGGGTTAAAAACCTTCCTGACAGCAGCTTTGAAGTGTTTGAGGGGTGTAGCTTTCAATTGAATTTGGAACATGTCCCTAAAGAAACAAGTTTGGCCAATTTCTTGAAAAATGAAAAATTGTTGCTAAATTTAAATTCTTTCTAACACCCTAACAAAATAACATAAGTTGGAAAATTGATGGAGATGTAAAGAAGACATCTGGAGAATATTATTATTATTATTATTATATTATTAATAATAATAATAATAATCTTTATATAGCACCAACATGTTCCATAGCGCTTTCTAAGAGAAGGGTTCCCACTTAATGGCTTTTGTAATGTTTTAGAATGTTTTTTGTTTGATATCCTTCCCAGGTATTCATTCAATCACTACTATTTTTACACCTATTATAACCCCGTAAAACATGAACACGACTATACTTTAATTCAAGTATTTTGACTAAATTTATTCTATAAACAAAGAAACAAAAAGCCACCCAAATTAATTTTTTATAAATAGGGTAGAAAAATCAGTTTCATACTCTAACAGATAAAAAATATAGCTAATAAACCAACAAAATCTAAATGACACTACTCACCATCCTGAAATATTTTCGCAGGTACTGACCATTTCGCACTTTGAGCCTGAGATTTATACTCCATGGACTGGCAAGTTGACAAACATAATGTTGACTTCTCTGCCTTCCATTTCATCACATTTTGTTTGTTTGTTTTTTTCATTTTCTCTTCATGTTCTGTTTAAGTTCAAATGCAATATTGAATTAATACCAAACACGCCATATGGCATGTTCAACAAATAGTAAGAGCCAGGAGGAAATTTTGCAATCAAATCTGGTTCAGCAACTCCACAAGGGAAATACTACAAAAAGAGATGCAAAGTAAAGCTCAAATTGCTTACAAATCACGTATTACATTTTATTAAATTCACATAACACAACTTACCATTAAAGTGCAAATGCAGGATAGTCACTTAAAGAGGATCTGTCACAGTTAAAGAGCCCACCCTTGCATACAGCATAATCTGGAGCAGGGCAGACTCCGGTACTGACATCACTGGCAGAAGGTGTTTCAGCTGCCGGGACTGAAGTGTGAAGTGTGAACAGTGCCAGATGCCGCCATGACACTCTGTCATGTGACAGTACCCCCACTTATACAAGGGGCCTCTTGAACCTCAGGACCAGGTCTCTATGAATGACGACAATAAAATGTCATACCTTGACGAAGAGGCCATAGTGTCTTGAAAGCTTGCTTTGTTTTTTCATTTTTTCATACCATCTTTTCAGTTAGCCATTAAAAGGTAGCAACCACTGAGGACTCTCAGATTATAATATTCTTTTATGTCCTACCCAGACACTCTGCATGGATATCAGAGGCAGGTACCCAAGTCCTTTCCTCAGGACATTAACCCTGGCAGTGAACCAGGTACTGTAAAGAATGACGAACCACATAACAATCCATAATTCTCAAAACCCGAAACTCCAATGATCCATCAACTAAGATTGGATGAGCAGGAGCAGGACGGGTGGCTCCCGAACCAACACATTTCTTTAATAGAGATTTGTGGAACACAATATGGATCTTATAAGAATCAGGTAAGACCAGACAAAGATCCAACGGATTGATGATGGCAGTAATTTTGAATGGACCAATGAACTGAGGTCCTAACATAAGTGATGGTACCTTAAGCTTAATGTTTTTTGTAGACAACCACACGAGATCACCCACACACATGTCTGGACTAGGCACACATCTAAAGTCAGCAACATGTTTATACTTGAAGCGCATGTTATGCAAGTGTTGCTGAACCTTCTCCCACGTAGCAGATAGTGCTGAGCCCAATAGGTCCTCCTCAGGTACCCCATACAAGTGCCTCTCCCGAAACATACAATTGGGGATGGTGACCATAGGCACAAAAAAAAAGGGGATACACCAGAGGACTCATTGCAGCGATTATTGATGGCAAACTCTGCAAAAGGAAGGAACGATGACGATTCCTCCTGATTGCCAGAAACAAAACACGGCAAATACTGCTCCAAATTCTAATTCATGTGCTCCATTTGTCCATTAAACTGCGGATGAAAAGCCAATTAGTGCAAAATGCCCTCCAAAAGTTGTCAATAAACTGAGTTCCCCTGTCAAACACGATATCAGACAGGACACCAAGGAGTCTGATGATCTCGCGTATAAACACCTGATCTAAATTTTTAGCATTTTGTAAAGATGGTAAAAAATAAATAATGGATAAAAAAATTCCATAGGGCCTCGCCCTATTTTTAATTGCCAGTCAAGGTAAAACTAGACAGCTGAGGGCTGGTATTCTCAGCGTGGTGAGGGCCCATTATTATGGCCCCAACCCTCCCACGCTATAGAATAGCAGCCTGCAGCTGCCCCAGAAATTGGCACATTCATAAGAAGCACCAATTCCTAACGCTTTACATGACTCTTCCAGTTGCTGTGTAGCGGTGGTAAACTGGGTAATAAGGGGTTAATGCCAGATCTGTATTGCCAGCTGGCATTAAGAAAT
Organism: Allobates femoralis; assembly: GCA_033576535.1. Taxonomy (NCBI): domain Eukaryota; kingdom Metazoa; phylum Chordata; class Amphibia; order Anura; family Aromobatidae; genus Allobates; species Allobates femoralis. The sequence continues at coordinate 120,402,569 of JARQOC010000006.1, forward strand.
TCTTAATGTCGGGCTAATGTTAGACTAGGCCATAAATAATTCCAAGTAAATAGTAAAGAAGACACAAGACATTTTATTAGAGATGAAAACACAAACACGTACCTGTACTCCATCTTTATTACTCCATCATACCCATCCTCAATCCTCTGCAACATCTTCTTGATTGCAGGCTGCAGAGAAAACAGTGTCCTGTCACCGCAGCCTCCAAACATTCAATGAATGAATGAGCCACCAGCTTTGGTCCACTAAGCAGCGGCTATGGTTAGCGGCCACCATGGTTACCTGAACGTTGACCTTAGGAGCCATCGCTTACCGGACCGGAGCTGGCAGCTCATTCATTGTTGTGTCTTCTACTATTGACCAAGTTAGATAAAGACCCTGCATATACAAATGCGTGCACCAAAATAATATTAAAAATGACAACTTTTGACACACATTGTTTTAATTGCCTTTAATTGGTGTTTTTGTGTTGTTGGTATGTAAATAAAGTTGTCATTTTTTTTATATTATTTTGGTGTTTGCATTTGTATATGCAGGGTGTTTTTCTCCCTTGATTAATGCTCTTGACCTTGCATTATGTGGCATCCTCATTTAACTTTTTGCTGTGCATTTCCACCTCCTTTATAAATATTATTTACTATTTACTTGAAATTCTTAATGACAGGTCTAACATTGGCCTCACATTCAGAATTTATGGCTTAATGCCAGCTGGTAATACCAAGCTGCCCTTATTACCCAGTTTGCCACTGCAACATGGCAACTGGAAGAGGTGGTTAAAGAGCCAAGAACTGGAGCTTTTTATGAATACGACAATGTCTAGGATGGCTGCGAGATGCTATTAAATAGCGTGGGGGCCAAATAATGAAGGGCCCTCACCCCACTAAGAATACCATCCCTCAGCTACCTTCTTTAACCTTGGTTGGCAATTAAAAATAGCATGGAGCCCAACACTTTTTTTTCCATTATTTATTTTATGTCAGCCTGCATCATGCAGCAGGGAATCCCACTGTGGCCTCACCATGTTGTTTGGTGCTTTTTTGCAAGCAGATTTTGAGAATCTGCATGTCTATCCTGATGCCAGCACAGTCTATGAGAGTTCTGAAGTTGTGTGCCACACTTTTTTTATTGTGGATTTGCTGCAGATTTTGGGGCAGAAAAAAGAGATCTGTACCACATGTGCAAGGAAACAAAAAAGTAACGTGAGCACATTACTTTTGACCTGTCCTACACATTGCTGGCCTCAGAATAGACAAGCAAATTCTCAATCTGTGTAAAAAAACATCAAACAACACACCATGGACACAGGTCCTAAGGAAGTCCAGGGAGATGTGCAGTTGGGGTGAAAGGGCTCAAGGATTCTTCTTGCCCCTTGCTACTTCCACAGAGACCTCAAGGGCAGGAGTGATCCATTACAGTCCTCAAGGTTTGAAACCAGTGCAAGTTTTCTGGATTTCCTTAGCATTGTACAGGTGCCAATTTCATCACCTGCAGAAAGGATGAATGATACAGCAGCCCCAGAGGTATATACAGCAGCCCCAGTGGTATATACAGCAGCAGCCCCAGTGGTAGTATACAGAAGCCCCAGAGGTATATACAGCAGCCCCAGTGGTAGTATACAGCAGCCCCAGAGGTAGTATACAGCAGCCCCAGAGGTAGTATACAGCAGCCCCCGAGGTATATACAGCAGCCCCAGTGGTAGTATACAGCAGCCCCAGAGGTATATACAGCAGCCCCAGTGGTAGTATACAGAAGCCCCAGAGGTATATACAGCAGCCCCAGTGGTAGTATACAGAAGCCCCAGAGGTATATACAGCAGCCCCAGTGGTAGTATACAGAAGCCCCAGAGGTATATACAGCAGCCCAAGTGGTAGTATACAGAAGCCCCAGTGGTAGTATACAGCAGCCCCAGTGGTAGTATACAGCAGCAGCCCCATTGGTAGTATACAGCAGCAGCCCCAGTGGTATATACAGGCCTCCCCATCAGTATACAGGCCCCCCCCTTACTGGCCACAATCCTGTAAAAGAATACATTAGTATACTTATCCCTGCAGCTGTCCTGCTGCCGCTGTCCCGCCGCCGCCATCGCGCTCCTCCAGCTTCATCCAGCGTCTTCCGGCTTCCTCCTCTGGCGCGCAGACAATGACGTCATTGCCTGCGCCCACCGGAGGAAGCCGGAAGAAGACGTATGAAGCCGGAAGAGCGTGATGGCGGCGGCCGGACAGCGGCAGCGAGACAGCGGCAGGGATAAGTATACTAATGTATTCTTTTACAGGATTGCGGCCAGTAACGGGGGGCCTGTATACTGATGGGGGGGTGACTGCATACTGTATACAATGTATACAGTATACAGTGACTCGCGTATAAGCCGAGGGGGGGACTTTTCAGCCCAATTTTTGGGCTGAAAAACTCGGCTTATACGCGAGTATATACGGTATATACACATAACTAAAAAAATTACATGCTTTGGTCAAGGACAATAAAAAACTGGAAATAAAACAAATCACAAAAGTCATTCTTCGGACAAAATTTAAATACAATGCCATCTTCAATTAAATTCCACAGTTTTTCCTTAAAATTTAAAGTAAGATCTGCAGGTAAACATGTATTCACATCATTTAGGCTGGCTTCACACTAGCGGACCCCACCACAGCATCCTGCGGAGGGGATCTGCAAGCTGACTGCTTCCCCTATGTTTGTAATGGGAACGTGCACCGTGCGTTCCCATTATAAACATAGGGGCTGGCAGTGACTGCGGTCAGCTTGCGGATCCCCTCCGCAGGATGCTGCGGAGGGGTCCGCAAGTGTGAAGCCATCCTAAGCATGTTGGAAACCTGCATAGAATACAAATCTGAATCTAGAACAACTACGCAACCAGCCTATTATTACTTATAACCAAATTAGAGTTGGGCTAGGATCATACTTAAAAGGCACAATGCGGTAACCGCATCCATTACCGGATGCGATTTTACCGTGTGCCTTCATACTATCATTTGATAGTAAAATTGCAACCCTCATTCTGGATCTGGATGCATTAATGCAACCGGTTTTGGAATGTGGGTTTTTGCAATTTTAAAAACCGCATCCGGATCCGATACCGCTTGTGGTACCAGATCCAGTTCCCATAGACTCCCATTACAAAAAAAAAAAACAGATACGGTTTTGGAAACGGCGTGATAGACGCAGCCTTCATGAATTTTCCCACAGGCTCCAAAACGGAATCCGGTAACCGGATTGCAAATAGTGCAATCCGGTTTTTCTATTGAAGCCTATGGCTGCGGATCCGGATACGGTTTTGAGCATTTTTTAATGCTCAAAACCAGATCAGGATCTACAAACCCAACCACAGGTGTGACCCTAGCCTTAGACTTTAATTCTCTTATCGCTTGAAATTCTGTTTTAGAGAAAGTATAGGTTTTTGGATTGTAATCATTTTGAATACTTACATGCAAAAGAACTAAATCATTCTCTACCTATGCTTAAATAGAATCCAGGGCAGGAACCCTGGATTCCAATGGATAGTAAGTAGAATTTAACATGTTTCTATTGTTGGTCAAGAGACTATAGTGTTAAGCTCCCGTCACACTAAGCGAGATCGCTGCTGAGTCACAAGTTTCGTCACGCAACAACGACCTCAACAGCGATCTCGCTACCTTTGACACGTAGCAGTGACCAGGCTCCCGCTGTGAGATCCCTGATCGTGACAAACTGTTCTGGACCATTTTTTGGTCGTTGCGCTCCCGCTGGGCAGCGTGCATCACTGTGTGTGACAGGGACAACGATCTCATTACTACGCCCGAGAGTGACAGTTTCTCAATGACCGCCGCATTGTTCCATATCGTTGCTACGTCGCTGGTGGGATCTGACTGTTTGACATCTCACCAGCGATCACGTAGCGATGCACCAGCGATCCCTACCAGGTCGTATCATTGTCGGGATCGCTGAAGCGTCGCCAAGTGTGACAGAACCCTAAGGCTGTGCATTGCCCTCAATAGGTAATTGTGCTGGAGAAAGAACTGCAGACTATTATAAGGCCACGTGCACACGCTGAGTATTTGATGATTTTTACCTCAGGATTTGTAGCCAAAATCAGGAGTGGATGATAAATCCAGAAGAAGTGCAGGTGTTTCTATTAGTCTTTTCCTCTGAATGCTCCACTCCTGGTTTTTGTCTACAAATCCTGAGGTAAAAAACTCAGCAAATACTGAACATGTGCACATGGCCTAAGAAGGAAAACATGGGGTAAGAATAATCAGTAGCAGAATTTCCCACAGCTGTATTAACAGGTGTCAGATTTGAAAAAATGTCTTTTCACTGTAAGGAGACGAGCAAACTTATTGACGTCTTTGATGATATCGAAGGAATTTGAGTAAATCTATGTTTATTCACGAAAGTTTCATTACAGATAAAACAAAATACCACATAACATTTTACAGTATAAGAGTACATTCCAATTGTTGCTCCAATAAGTGTATAACCTTCCAATTTCTTAACCAAGGTTTGTTGAGAGCACCTCACTTTGATTAGTCCACATAACAATTTAGCTTAGTGGGTCATCAATAGCATATTAGTCCATAAATGGCACTTCCATGGAAATTGTGAAACTGAAGGTGCATATAAAACAAACAATATAAAAGTAATAAGGCATTGCCATATAGTAGAGAAAGATGATCTATTATATAATTGCGAATGGGTTTTTTGCCCCTTCTGAGTTCACTCTCGCTGCGAGTCAGCGTGGTCATGTGGATACGCCCGAAGCATTGGCCGCGCAGCGGCCATTGCGAGCAGTTCTAAGGCGACTCGCTATGCCCGCGCAGCGGGCATGGCGAGTCGCCTTAGCAGCGCGAAGCATTGGCCGCGAAGCGGCCATTGCGAGTCAGAGACTCGCTCTTCTAGAATCCCGATGCATGTGCATCGGGCACCCAGCTAGTTGTATATAAGTAGGTAAGTAGAAATTAAAAAAAGGGGGTTAGAAAATATAGGGAAAAAGGGAATGGGAAGAAAGGGAGGGGAGGTATCTGGATATGTCTGTTAATGAGGAGAAAAGTGATCCCAAGGCTGGACATTTGTCCCGTTGATCACTCCCTCCTGTTTAATTGATTCAGTCAATTGAATACATCTTGAAAATGAACAGAGTCCTGGAACATGATCCACTCAGACCAAGTCAAATTAAATTTCTCCTGTGAGTCCGTCTCTGCAGCCATCAACTCCTCCATACACGTAATATTAGTCATCTCTGTGTACCAATCACTAATAGCAAGTTGTTCAGTTGATTTCCACAACCTGGGAATAACTGTCCGGGCTGCTGACATACAGAAACGCAGTATGTCTTTTTTATTCCTGCTTATGGTGCCCGGTAATACTGATAAGAGGGCTATCTCTGGTGAGCCTAGAACAGTGTTTCCCGTGATTAGGTTGTAGTTTCTAAACACCTTATCCCAGAATCCTCGAACCCCTTCGCTTCCACCAAATGTGTAACATTAAGCCGGCCGCTGCCTCACATCGCCAACATCTGTCAGAAACTGAAGGGGAAATCTTCTGAAGTCGATCTGGGCACAGATACCATCGGGTGAGAACCTTGTAATTTCTTTTTTGTGCTAAGCACGGTGATATCAGTGCGTGGGTATAAAGAAAGTTCTTTTGCCACTCAGCATTTGTAAGTTCTCTACCCAGTTCCCGCTCCCAAACCAACTGAAATGTATGTTTCTTTGTTTGTTTATCCATCACTATAACCTGATAAGTGCCGGAAATGGCATGTTCTGGTGGAGATTCATTAATGAATAGTTGTTCTATAGGTGTGGGAAGTGGTCGAACCTTGCATACGGTTGTGGTTGATGATATAAAGGAATTAAGTTGAGCATATTCAAACCAATTCAGCCGTGGTGTTGGAGTCCTCTCCCGGAGGGTATTTAGAGAAGGTAATGCACCTTCTTCTATTATCTGTCCCAGCCTAACGTCCCGCACACTCATCCAGCCCAAGAACGTCTGTCTATTCAACCCGAGTGGGAAAGACGGGTTCCAAAAAAGTGGAGTCAAAGGACTAAGGGTCCCGTCTTTTAAATGAGGATTTCGCATGGTATGCCAAACTCTCAACGTCGAACACGTAAGTTCGGAGTCTAATCCTAGTTTTATGGTATCTAATGGGTCTATCCAGGGTAGGTATTGTAATGGCACCCGTATTCCCTCCTGTTCTAATGCGACCCACTTCTGGGTGTTGGGTTTGTATTGCCAATCCTGAAGCCTTGCACATGATGTGGCCTGGTAGTATGTTTTAAAATTTGGTAGACCCGTACCTCCGTATTTCCTTGGTGCCGTCAGAATCCTTAGCTTCACTCTCGGGCGTATTCCCCCCCAGACGAACCGAGTCATAATCAAGTTGAGTTTAGTGAAAAAACTCCCTGGTAGTGTGATTGGGACCGTTTGAAAAAAATAAAGAAAACATGGGAGGACATCCATGCGGCATACGTTAATCCTTCCCCACCAGGACAACTTTAGGTTTCTATATGAGGCTAGCTGCTTTTCAACCTTCGATAAGAGGGACATATAGTTATATGAGTATAGGTTAGTCAAATCTGCTGGAATATGTACTCCCAAATATTTGATGGAGTCATTCCGCCACCGGAAGGGAAAATTGGATTTGAGACAGGAGACCTCCCCAGAAGATAGAGACACATTCATAGCTTCGGACTTGGAGTAATTAACTTTAAAAATACTTAAGGCTCCAAATTTCTCGAATTCCTTCAAGATGTTGGGGAACGAGACATGAGGCTTGGATACATACAATAAAAGGTCGTCCGCAAACAAAGCAACTTTGCGTTGATGTTTACCAATTTGGACACCATGTATGTCAACATTATTTCGCACAGCTATGGCTAAGTGTTCCATAACGAGCACATACAGGAGTGGTGAGAGAGGGCATCCCTGTTTCGTTCCGTTTCCAATACCGAAAGAGCCCGGCAAAGCTCCGTTAACCCGGACTTTAGCTGATAGTTTTGAATATAAGGTTAAGATTTTACTCAAGAATCGTGGACCTAACCCAATCTGACGCAGCGCCTCCTCCATAAAACACCAGTGGACTCTGTCGAAGGCCTTTTCGGCATCCACCGACAAAAGTCCCATCGGGAGATTTCCTTTTTTAGCTTTGTTAATCAAAAGTAAAGTTTTAATCGTGTTGTCTCTAGCCTCACGGCCCCCGACAAAGCCCACCTGATCTAGATCAATAATTGAGGATAGTAGCCGCGCCAGACGGTTAGCCAAAATCTTAGAAAATATCTTAAAGTCCACGTTAAGTAATGATATAGGTCTATAATTAGACGCCAAGGTGGGGTCTCTGTCCGGTTTAGGTAAAATACTGATATGTGCCTCCAGCGACTGGGGAGCGAGGTTTACGCCCTCCGTGATAGCATTGAAGGTGTCTAGCATTAGGGGGCTCAAAGCTTCATATAGTACTTTATAAAAAATTGGTGTGAACCCATCCGGTCCTGGGCATTTTGAGAGTGGAGTGGCTTTAACAGCCTCCATCAGCTCCGACTCTGTTATGTCTAATTCCAGAGCAGTCACCTCTATGTCAGGCAATTTAGGAAGAGCAGTTGCCCCAATATAATTTTTTATTTTATTGGTTAGTACTTCTGGGTGGAGGTCTGCATATTTCCCTTTAATGTTGTACAGTTTATCATAGTAAGTCCTAAAGGCCTCAAGGATTTCGGCGGGTCTATGGGTCACCGAATCTCCTTTGGTTTTAATTTTCGGAAGGTGGGTGCAATTTGCTCTAGGATGGAGAAGACGAGCCAGTGGTCGTCCACATTTGTTGGAAAATCTATAAAAGTAGTTTTTTGTTCTCTGAGTGTCTGAAATAAATCTGATCAAGCAGCTCTTTAAGTTCATTACGTTTCCTAATGAGATCAGTGAAAGTTATATGGGACAGCGTTCGTTTATGCCTATTTTCTAACTGAGAGATCTGTCCGTATAAGTCATTAATCAATTCGTTTCTGACTTTTTTCAGACGGGAGCCATGTTTAATAAGGGTTCCTCTGAGCATGCATTTTAAAGCCTCCCACTTAAGAGGTTGTGCTGTGCTGTCATTTACATGGGTGGATATAAAATTTGCTATATCCCCCGTCAATTCCTTAAGACACACGTTGTCCTTCAGGAGGTGACCATTGAGTCTCCACGTCAAAGATTTGTTGTGTGTGTCCGGTAATTCTAGAGACAGAAAAACCGGGGCATGGTCAGAGAGTAGGATATCGCCAATCCTAACATCCGGTTTCCAATCTAGGGCCGAGTGACTAATTAAAAAAAAATCTATATGACTGTAAGAGTTGTGCACTGGTGAGAGAAACGTGTACCGTATATACTCGCGTATAAGCCGAGTTTTTCAGCCCAAAAATTGGGCTGAAAAGTACCCCCCTCGGCTTATACGCGAGTCAGTGCTGTATACCGATGTATACATCGGTACATACCGATGTATACATCGGTATACAGCAGCCCCCGCATCCCCAGTAATGCAGGGCCCCCCCAGCGTCTCTCCGGTCACCTGTAAAGGAAGCTATACTTATCACAGTGCCGCTGTCTGTCCGCGCCCGCTCGCACCCGCTGTCAGCAGCCGACCGGATCCTCCATCTTGCGTCTTCTTTCTTCCTGTTTCCTGTGCTCGTCGCGGGCAATGACGTCATTCCCTGCGACGAGCACAGGAAACAGGAAGAAAGAAGACGCAAGATGGAGGATCCGGTCGGCTGCTGACAGCGGGTGCGAGCGGGCGCGGACAGAGCACTGTGATAAGTATAGCTTCCTTTACAGGTGACCGGAGAGACGCTGGGGGGGCCCTGCATTATGGGGATGCCTGTATACTACCGCTGGGGCTGCTATATACCTCTGGGGCCCTGTATACTACCACTGGGGCTGTATATACTACCACTGGGGCTGTATAAACCACTGGGGCTGTATATACTGCTGGGGCCCTGTATACTACCACTGGGGCTGTATATACTACCACTGGGGCTGTATATACTACCTCTGGGGCCCTGTATATACCTCTGGGGCCCTGTATATACCTCTGGGGCCCTGTATACTACCACTGGGGCTGTATAAACCACTGGGGCTGTATATACTGCTGGGGCCCTGTATACTACACTGGGGCTGTATATACTACCACTGGGGCTGTATATACCTCTGGGGCCCTGTATACTACCACTGGGGCTGTATATACTGCTGGGGCCCTGTATACTACCACTGGGGCTGTATATACTACCACTGGGGCTGTATATACTACCACTGAGGCTGTATATACCTCTGGGGCCCTGTATACTACCACTGGGGCTGTATATACTGCTGGGGCCCTGTATACTACCACTGGGGCTGTATATACTACCACTGGGGCTGTATATACTACCACTGGGACTGTATATACCTCTGGGGCCCTGTATACTACCACTGGGGCTGTATAAACCACTGTGGCTGTATATACTGCTGGGGCCCTGTATATACTACCACTGGGGCTGTATATACCTCTGGGGCCCTGTATACTACCACTGGGGCTGTATAAACCATTGGGGCTGTATATACTGCTGGGGCCCTGTATACTACCACTGGGGCTGTATATACTACCACTGGGGCTGTATATACTGCCACTGGGGCTGTATATACTACTAGGGCTGCGTCTATACTACCACTGGGGCTGTATAAACCACTGGGGCTGTATATACTGCTGGGGCCCTGTATATACTACCACTGGGGCTGTATATACCTCTGGGGCCCTGTATACTACCACTGGGGCTGTATAAACCACTGGGGCTGTATATACTGCTGGGGCCCTGTATACTACCACTGGGGCTGTATATACTACCACTGGGGCTGTATATACTACTAGGGCTGCGTCTATACTACCACTGGAGCTGTATATACCACTGGGGCTGTATATACTACTGGGGCTGCGTGTATACTACCACTGGGGCTGCTGTAGCTACCTCTGGGACTGGTGTATACCACACTGCTGGGGGCTGTATACTTATGCTAGGGTCCACCCTCGGCTTATACACGAGTCAATAGATTTTCCCAGGTTTTGGGGGCAAAAGTAGGGGGGTCGGCTTATACACGGGTCGGCTTATACACGAGTATATACGGTAATCAATATCCTGTGGATGTAATGTGCGCCAAATATCCCTGAGCTGGAGAGTGTGCAGGAGTTTCCTCAATGTTTTCAATTTTTTGCTGGGTACTATACCTCTTCCAGAAGATGAGTCCAACGCGGGATTCAGGACAAAGTTAAAATCACCCCTGATGAGTACCATACCTTCGGCGAATTCAGTGAGCCGCTGTAACAGCGATCTGCATCCGGAAAACTGATCCCTGTTTGGGAGATACCAGTTAACAATTGTTAGGACAGAGGCAGCAATCTGTATTTTAAGGAAGATAAACCTTCCACCGGGGTCAATGACAGTGTCCATAATCACATGCGCTAGATTCTTATGTGTCGCAATGGACACCCCTTTTGATCTACTGTCCGAGTTAGGACTGTGTAGCCATGTTGGATAATATCTATTTGGAATGGCTGGGATTGAGCCCATTTTAAAGTGTGTCTCTTGCAACAATATTATCTGCGCATGTTTTTTATGGAGACCATAGAGGGTCTGGGATCTTTTTTGTGGGGAGTTAAAACCCCGCACATTCATGGTGCAAATCGTTAGAAGTGCCATTTGTCTAGGTTAGAGTTATACCTTGGTATTAGGTGAGTGTCTCGTTACAGACAAGTACCACCAGTATGTCCTATTTCCTCAGATGGATAATTAGGGGGGGGAGGGCAGATCTGGGTGCGAAAGACAAAAAAAATATAAAAAGAAGGGGGAGGGGGAGGTAGAGATGGTAGAAAAGAGATAGAACGAGAAGTACAAAACACAGATAGAAACAGTAAAGAGAAATGTAGAAAATCCCCTATAAAGGAGAAAGAAATTTAAATGTTAAACAAATCTGTAAACTAGCCTAAGAATAAATGGTCATACAATGTTGAATTGAACTGTGCTAGTCAACTTTCTGGGTGGGGTATATGGAAAATTTCCACACCTGCCTGCAGCGTGTGGAACCCCCAGTGGCGCGTGTCCTTTCCAAGTGCCAGAGAGGGCTCCACCTACCGCCAACCGAACTACTAATAATACAGTGACAAACCTACTATCAATATTTTCGTAACGTATTCATTTCTAAAGCAGGAGTGTCACATAACTATAATCGCTTACATTACAGAATAATTAAGGTCTTATAAGACAAAAACATCCTCCATATATTATGTATTCTGTTTGGCGTCCCAAAGGAAAAAGAAAAACGAAGAAGGGAGGGTATCTCCAATCCTCTGTTTAGAGGAGCAAATCATCCAGAATCGTATTCCCTGTTTGCCTCTCATCCATCTCCAGTGTGATCCCTGGATCTCTTATCATTGTTGCGTTTCCATCCAGATCCCCTCCGCTGGCGTCGTCTAAATCTCTGTTCCCGTGGAGGAGGACCCGAGTTGAAAGCAGTTGGTGGGCCCGGCCAGTCCAGTATGTGGACATCCGGTACTGCCAGGTCGAGCTGGAGGAGAAAGTCCGGAATTTCTCTCGGGTGAGTTAGCATGATAAAGCGGCCCTCTCTCCTGACTTGGAGACGGAAGGGATACCCCCACGAATAGGGAATATCATGGGAACAAAGAACGTCTAGCAGAGGTCTAAGTGCTCTTCGCTTCAATAGTGTGCGTCGAGAAAGGTCAGCTAGGAGCTGGATGGGTTGATCTCGGTAAGTTAGAGGCTCCCGTTCCCTGGCTCTAGAACATATTTCGTCTTTCAATCTAAAATTATGAATCCTGCACACAACATCCCGTGGTCTTGCTCCTTCAGGCGGGGGTGGCCCCAATGATCTATGGGCTCTATCAAATTCAAGGGGAGAGTCCACGGGCATATTGCGTATGCCATTTAGGAAACCTCTTAGTGTTACCTCTAAGTCTCTAGGTGGTATAGACTCTGGTAGACCCCGTATCCTGACATTATTTCTACGTTCCCTATTTTCAAGGTCCTCCATGAGATCGAGCATATATTCCATGTGGGCTGCGTGGTCTGCTACTTGTCTTTCTAATGTATCTAGTCGTCTGATAATTGAGTCAGAGATGGACTCAGTGTTGGATACTCTATTATTTAGGTGCTGAACCTCTGTGCGGAGGGTCGCTGCCTCATTTTTAAAAGATGTTTCAAGTCGGCCTACAAAATTTTCAATTTCTTCACGTGTCGGTATTGCAGCTATACGTGATTTGAAATCGTCCCACACCTCTCTATTTTGGCTAGTGGCCGCAGGTGTTTCAGTTTGTGAGGTCGGCGTTGACAGGGTCTCAGCAGTGGAGGTTAATGGGGACTCCGCAGACCCTGCGGGACCCTCCAAGCCCTCCTTATTAATGTATGCACCAGAGTGCTGTAGATGTGATTCCACCAGCCCCTCTTGTTGTGACCAGGGTGCTGCTGCAGCATTCAGGGGAGCTCTAGTTATCTTCAATGCTGTGTGGCTGGGTGAATGAGGAGCTATTGGGTGGTTATCAAAGGCTCCCTGCTGCGGTCTGCCTGTTGCACTATTCTCTCCATCTTCCAACAGTCCCTGCATGTCCTCCACGGGATCCACAGCCTCAGCAGTATGGGGCTCAGCAATCCCTCCATGGCCCCCTGTGCTCCCCCTTACCGCCTCTTCTGCATGTTGTTTTCTATCTGCCTGCGTCTGCGATGGCGACAGTGAAGTGTAGGCTGTCTGGCAGAGGCTCGCCTGGTGCTCCACGGGTGCTCCGGAGGTCTCCATTCTCCCGTAAAAGCAGGGTCTGAGGTTGTTAGTCACTACGCCAGCTCCTCTCTCCTCCAGGCGCCTGCGTGATTGCTCCCGGTCTCTGGGTCCGCCATCTTAGATGGGAGCCGCTCCTGTCGGCGTTTCCCGCGCTTCTAAGATATCTGGTGATAGTTGCGGCGGAGGGCACCGCAGAGCCCCGATTTTGTGTGGGCTGAGTTCCTCTCCTCTTCGGCGGCATAAGAATGTAAATATTTTCCAGCGGTGGCCGATATTTATGTTCAAATAGCGGTTAGGAGGACAGGAGCTGTGCACTCAGCCTCCTCTCTCCATCGTGGCCAGGACACGACCCCCTGGTATTGAAGGAATTAAACAATTTATTGGGTACATAGTTAACTCCCTTAGACACCACATTCATCTGTGTATATCTTAGGCCGGCTTCACACTGCGTGTGTGATCCGATCCGTAGCTGTCCGCTTGAAGCAGACAGCCGCGAACCGGATCAGCACACAGGACTGGGGGGCTATTATGCCCTCCGATCCTGTGTGCAGCGCACGCAGTTCCTGCTGCTGATAGGTGAGGACCGCGGTCGCCGCGGTCCTGACCTGTCAGCGCCAGCAGATGCGTGCGGCTGCACACAGGATCGGAGGGCATAATAGCCCCCCAGTCCTGTGTGCTGATCCGGTCCGCGGCTGTCTGCTTCAAGCGGACAGGCACAGATCGGATCACACACGCAGTGTGAAGCCGGCCTTAGTTATTTATTTTTTCTTTGTACTATTTCTGAGCTGGTACCTCTTTTCCACAATGTCCAATGGACTTTTTGCTCCTTCTTCCACTCCTGACCCGCTTTCTAAAAAATAATTTTGTATTGAATCATATAGAGATCTGTCAGAATCATAATCCGTGGTTTCAGGGTTCGAGGAAAAGGATACAGACTTTTTTGTGGATCATTATCAGAGTGAAGTTTCAGAATAGGTTTCGGTTTTGGTTTCGGATTGCATTTATTTGTTGTTTTCCGGGTATATACTTTATTACTCTCATAGAATGCCATCTCCCTTTCAAACATATTTTGTTTAAGGCTGGGGTCACACTTGGCATGAGATTTTTTTAGTGCCTTAAAAAAACGCATGCGTTTCTGCATGCGTTTTTTTAAGGTGTCTGAGGGCACCCTGCGTTTTTGCATGTGTTTTTAAATCAGCACCCCAAAATAGTGCATGTACTATTTTTTGGTGCTGTTTTAAAAGCGCATGCGTTTTTTTAACATGGGCCCCTATGGAAAACGCATGCGTTTTTGGATGGTACTAAATGGGACTCATGTACCATGCGTTTTTGATGTCAGCTAAACACATAATTGCAAAAACGCACAAAAAACGCATGGTACTGTAACACATGCGTTTTTGCTATTAAGACATGCGTTTTTGCTATTACGGCATGCGTTTTTTAACATGGGGGCCTATGGGTGCGTTTTTACATGTTTTTTTTTTTAATGCAGGTCTCCAAAAACTCATGAAAAAACGCAAGCAGCCATATTTTGAAAATCTGATTTTCTAATTTTTTCATAATTTCTGTACGATTTTTTATTGGAGATTTTCATAGTCCTCTGTTATGTTCGGACAAAGAAGCATAAATACTGGAAATGTCTGTATTCAACTTTATAATTTTCTATTCTTCATATGAACATGTCAGATGCATGAGATCAAGAAAACATTTAATCGGAATAGCAATCCACTTTTGGATAAATTCCTCAGAAATGTTTTGATACGGAGGCCTCTAGTGATCATATTTTGTTCAGGATATCTAGTTAAAGTCCCACCAGGTTCGAAGTTCAGCTGATTAAATCTTTCCTAGTAACTGGAATTTAGATTTAAAATCCAAAGAGTAGGCGGCTGTGTACAAATGGAACAATGTGTCCATGATTTCACTGCAACCAGTAAGTTGTTCAGAAGTTGGACAGATAAGTTGGTGTGTGTAAAGTGGCCCTTAGAGTTATGGCCACTTTACACCCACCAACTTATCTGTCCAACTTCTGAACAACTTACTGGTTGCAGTGAAATCATGGACACATTGTTCCATTTGTACACATCCACAAAATCTCCAAAATTCGCCCCTTCCTCACCATGGAAACAACTAAAATCCTCACCGTGGCACTGATCCATTCCTACCTTGAGTACGGTAATTCTTTATTATTAGGCTTCCCCCTCAGTAGGCTTTCCCATCTCCAGTCCATCTTTAATGCAGCATTCAGGGTTTCCTATCTGGCTAACCGTTACTCAGTTGTTTCCGCTCTGTGCCAGTCATTTCATTCGCTGCCCATACACTATAGGATCCAGTTCAAATTGCTTGCTCTCACCCACAAAGCTCTTCACAGTGGAGCACCTCCCTACCTCTCTACCCTCATCTCTGTCTATCACCCCATCCGTCCTATTCGCTCTTGAAGCGACTTTAGATTAACAACTGCATTATACCGAACCTACCATTCCTGGGTCCAAGACTTCTCCCGTGCAGCACCAATCCTCTGGAATGCTCTACCCCAAGAAATTAGGACTATCCACAATTTACACAGAGTTAGGCGCTCCCTAAAAACACATCTTTTTGGGGCGGTCTATCATTCTCCCTATTCATAGTCATTTAGACATAGGGTATTCATTATTGCTCTGAACATAATTCTCTGTCAAACTCCACCAGACCCAAGAGCTCTACACAGATTGGCTGGTGGCCACTCTTGCAGCTCTTATTTACTCCCCGTCCCCTCAAATTGCCTGGACCATCATTATAAATAAGCACCTGCTTTTTATGTCACCCTACCTCATTGTTAGATTGTAAGCCCTTACAAGCAAGGTCGTCATTATTTTTGCTTTAATTATTGTATATTTTTTTTTTAATTGTTTCTTATAACTGTTTGTATATGAACCTGTGAATTGTAAAGTACTATAGAATATGTTGGTGCTATATAAATAAAGATTATTATTATGATATATCCTAATATGATTCAACATTTTCCATGCCTTATAGTGCCCAGTTTGGCCACATCAAAAATCATACTAAAATATCTACCAGTTATCAACCAAGTTCTGATTCTAAAGGAAATCTCGGAATGAGGTTATAGGTGCATAGCAAAGCATGAGCAATCATTGGGAGAAATTATTTCCTCAAGTACCGTATTTTTAGCAGCAGAAAACCCAAGCAAAGTTGATTAAAAATCTAAAGCTTTTTCAAATGCGGAGGATCTCGGTGTGGTACATGCAGTCTTGCCTAAAAGAAAAAAAATATGTATATCCAAGTGTTAATAATGAAAATTTTCGTATCACATCTTACATGAACTGTAATTCAGCTCATGTAAGCTATTGAGTAGAGTTTTCCTTATGCAGATTGAAATATATAGGGTACACAATACATCCAATAAAAAGACATATTGTGAAACACATTTCTAACATTCTAAAATACTTCTTATTCTGGAGCCTCTAAGTGCTTTGTGGTTGTCCATCATCTCCTCTTTGCGATTTTACGCAATTGAAAGGGTGAAATAAAAGGAGGTGATTTGAAGAAATGTTTATCATTAAGGAAGCTTTGTGGATTCTGACATGAAAAACTAAAAGGGGCTCTGTCAGGTCATTTTTTAGTATGATACTAATAGTACTCTTGAATAGTGCTCTGGTAGACCTTTCAGAATATGTAAAAATCATTAATGTACCCTGTGTAGTTATCTTGCTGTAAGCACCTTCACGCCCTGCAGGCAGCTATAAAAGTAATTGACATGACTCCACAGGATAGGAGGGAAGCATAAATAATAGAAATACATGAATAGAGAGAGCTTAGAGAAAGGAATTGAAAAAATTATTTCAGTTACATATGGATTTTTGACCTGACAGATTCCCTTTAAATCTATTGACTGCGTGTATCTTTTGCAATGTGAATATGAATGCTTGCAAACCTTTGCTAGTATGCATTGCCTGTAGCATTTTTTATGCCAAGATATATATATACACACAGTGAAGGAAATAATTATTTGATATCTTGCTGATTTTGTAAGTTTGCCTACTGACAAACACATATACAGTCTATAATTTTAAGGGTATGTTCATTTTAACATTGAGAGATAAAATATAAAAAATAAACTCGAGAAAATTACATTGTCTTAGGGTACTTTCACATCAGCGATCAGCCGCGGTTTTCTTGCGGCCGCACCTGCCGCGAGTGCCAATACTGCACTTGCCGCACCTGCCGCAAGCCCCCATAGACATTGTATGGGGCTTGCCACAACTGTGCCGCAAGTGCAGCAGTTATGCGGTAATCGCGGCAGATGCGTTTTTTTCACCGCATCTGCCGCGATCGGCAAAAACCGCTGATGTGAAAGCAGCCTAAATTATATAAAGTTATTTGCATTTTGCAGATATAAATAAAAATTTGAAATAAGAATTTGATCCCTCTGGCAAATAATTATTTCCTTCACTATATACCGTACTATATTTTCTGTTGAAACTCTCACCTATAATTGGTTTTGGTTGACAACAGTGCATAATGCTTAACATCCGGACGCTATTTTGTTAAATATTTATTTTGAAATCAACTTTTGACATCTCTTGTAAGTTAATTTTGTAAATACTGTAAATAATGTATCCATATCATACCACTTATATTCTATATATTTCTACTCTTTACTTTAGCGACGCTGTGACCAAGACCACGGAGTGGACGAAACGTTAGTCGCTCTTGTGTACAATCACATTGCATCAAATATAACTCACCTAATGCAAAGAATAAATATCTGAGTGCAGTGATTTATAACATTAATTGGACATTAGATGCAATGGATCTCTTCTGTGCCACTGAACTTCCTGATTTGTGTACACGCCATTCACTCTCCTTATTAGGGCCATTTTAAGGTTCCGAACCGTTACCAAACAAAGCCGAGTTTGCCGACGTTTTAGCAAATTGTTCAGGATTCCGATCATGAACCGAATCTTCAATGTTCATGCCGAATTTAAAATTTCTGAACTTGATAGAACAAAGGTTCACTGGTCACTAATTTGTGGTGGCCCCACCACCCTGGACGACTTAGTCTCTCTCGGCATTCAAATCAACCTGAGGTTACAAAAGCGATTCAGAGAAGTGTCCCAAGATAGGAGAGTTGTGTGAGCCTAGCACCATCCTTCCAGAGGACACTCAAACCTCAACTCTCCGCATCTGCCTACCCTCTAGAGCCAACGCAGGTGGACCATGTCAAGGTGGATGTACAATAAAAGGAAGACTAACTAGTTAAGGGATTGTATTTTTACTGCGGAATTGTGGCACGTCGAATACACTGCTGTCCAGAGAATCCAGGGAAATCCCAAGCCTATGGCTGGTTGGAGAGGAAACCCTAGGTGAGAGTAACTCCTTTTCGCCATTGACTTTGCTAGTGGTTGAGTAATCTGGTTGTGTTCAGTTCACGCAAATCGCCTATCTGGGTTCAAGATCATCGGGAACTTAATGCAGCAGGTCAAAGTGGACTAGTACTAGAAACTTCAGTCGGCGCTGAACGAGTGTGGCTTGAATTTCAGAGCCGCCGCTCTTTCAGCACCTGACGTCCGAGAACTGGTCCGATTTTTTGACGGATTGGCGTGATCTGGTGCCCATAGACTCCCATATTATTCCTTGCCAGATCGCCCCGGATCCGGGAGGATCCAGGAGGATCCGGTTTTGTTCGATTTTTGCCCGGGACACAAAAAAATGCTGCATGCTCCTATTTTGTGGTTGGGACAAAAAACGAAAACAGCCAGATCCTGCCGGACAGACAGGAAATTGGATGACAAATAGCTGCCATCCAGCCCCATCCGGCACCACAGGGATACAATAGCGCCAAAATCGAATCCGGTGCTGTCCGGTTCACACCGGACAGCCCCGGATCCAAAAACTCATGGCGTGAAGCCAGCATGAATACATATTCACTGCTTCCACCACCCCACCCTCTGAGACAGTATCTGTGATTGTTACAGTCAGTGTGCGCCCCCACCCTCTCTATACTCACAGTAGCTGAGTGGGTCACCTGAAGTGCTGTGTAAAAATAAATAAATAATTGAAAAAATCTTCATGGGGTCCCCAGTATTTAATATACTGCACAAATAAAGCTTACGGCTGAGGGGTTTCTTACATGTTTTACTGCAGTTTTGTCACAAAACTGCATTCAAATCCTTATACCAGCAAAGTCAATAAGAATTCTGAGGTTTTGTGCACATATTGTCTTTTTACCCCTTGCAGAATAGGGGCAAAAACAAATCTGCAGCATGTCAATTCTACACTAAATCTGCAGCTCCTGGCAGAAAAATGCTCCACAACCGCAACAAGTTTTTGACATTATTCTGTTAAGTTTTTTTAAATTCAATTTTGTCATAAAACTGCATGCATTGAATTCAGTGCATTCATCTGCAACCTGGCAAAAATTATGCACCAAAATTGCATCTCATTTTTGAGGCTGTTTTAAGAAGATTGTTTAATGTAGTTTTGCCACAAAACTGCATGCATTGAGTTCAATGCATTCATTGCATCACCTGGCAAAAAACGCTCCAAAACCGCAACATGTTTATAATGTGTTTTTGTGTGCAGTATTGTGACAAAACTGCATCCAAATCCTTATGCCAGAAAAGACAATGAGAATTCTGAAGTTTTGTTCACATGATGCTTTTATTTCCCTTGCAGATTTGTTGCAGAAATAAATCTGCAGCTGTAACACTGCTTCCGGGTTCCGCTCATTAAACCTCATGAATTCACTGCTTCCCCCGGCCACCCTTTCTGCTGGCATCTAAGATTGGTTGCCATACACACACTAGGTATCAAAATATGGCATGGGGTTCTCAACAATTTTTATACCCAGCCAAGATAAAGCACATTGGTCCCTCCCCAGGATAAAAATAGCAGTCGACAGTCGGCCAAGTTGGGTGCATTCATTAGATATGCCAAATCCTTGCGATTTACCTGGCTCATCTTGATTGCCCTGGTGTGGCGTAAATCGGGGTGATATAAGGGGTTAATGACAGCTCTGATTTGTAAAAAAAAAAAACCACAGCTTCCATCAAACTCTGTGTAAGTAATGGATAGGGATCTATGATAAACCCATCTGTAACCTGTAATTTAATAGAAATAAACACAAAGATCAAAAAATCCTTTATTTGAAATAAAAAACACATCCTCTTTCACCCCTTTCATAATCCTAAAAATTTTCTGCAGGTTCGAAGTAATCCATATGACGTCTCACGATGAGTCTGGCTATGCTACATCTAGAAGCTACAGCGATAGAAAATGTGACCACGCACTGCATCTTCTGGGACACACTGATAGCCGTGGGAGAGTCTTCGACTGTAAGAATGGTGACATCACTGCTGTTCCCCGCTGCCATCAGTGAACTCAGTTGAGCCCACTGATGGATTGTCGGATTGTGGGTTATGGCAGCACACCTGACCGGTAATCTGGCAGTCAGATCACCGGAGTTCACACTTGGGGGCTCCTCTGCTGCCATCAGTGAACTCAGTTGAACCTACTGCTGGATTGCTGGACTGCTGGGCCACGATATCCCACAATGTAGCAATCCAGCAGCGGGTTCAACTAAGTTCACAGAGGGTAGCAAGGGAGCCCTCGAGTGTGAACTCTAGTGACCTGACTGCCGGGTTGCCAGACAGTTGTATCACCATGTTCTGCAATTTGACAACCCATCAATCAGGTCACCTGAGTTCACATCCGGGGTCTCCACTGCTGCATTATTGAATTCAGTTGAACCAGCTGCCAGATTGCTGTATTACAGGACATGGCACAGGTGTCCAGCAATCTGACAATAGGTCAACTGAGTTCACAGCTGGAGGTCAATCCGGCAACCAGTTCAACTGAGTGCAATAACAGCTACGGGGAAGCCCTCAGCTATGAATTCGGCTGTGATGTCACCGCTTCTCATAACCAAGCGCTCAGCCACAGCTGTTATTGTGTCACAGACGCTGCAGTGAGTGGTTGCATTGACCGTTGCTACAGCTTGAATGTAAATGCTCCTGGTTTCTATGAAGATTTTCATTCTTCAATGTGTTGCAATAATGCTGGGGAATGAAATAGTATGATTTTATATGTCTTCAAGAGGTTTCATCCCAGTATTTACATTTTATAAGTACCATATTTCTTAATCCAGTCACAAAGATGTAATGAAACAGATTTATTTTTCATTTATTAGTGCATACAAAGAAAATTAGTTTGAGTGTTTTTCTTAATAGAGATGAGTATTGAGATGAATAGTGTAGAAGACATCTTCATCCCACCATTCCGTATGATACACATTGTTGGGTTGGATCTTCATTTGTAATCAGTTTGTATTGACAGGCTTTTCTATCAAACACAAATTTGCATTTCTCCTTGTCATAATTTGCTGGTGTGCCGTAACTATATGAAAAAAAAAATAATAAAAACTCATTAGTACCAAATTTTAACCCGAAGTGGATTAACTTCTTAGATGCTACACCTTCCCCCGCCCTGCAGGGTTTGCATGTCTTTACACAACACAAATAATGGTAATGTTTTAAAGGGATCACTAGACAAGGCCAAATGCTACATAACAAGGAAAAGAGAAGAGGCTCTCTGGGTAAATCCAGCATTTAGCTGGTATGATATTGGGAAAAACCTGTATGATAACAATAAGGTTATAGACTTCATCTGAGCACACCACCTGTACAGGTGTATTGTTGTTGTCTCTTAGGCTGCCTTCACATTTGCGTATGGGAAGGCAGCGTATGCTGCGTTCCCATACGCAGGCAAACGCATGCGCACATGCGTTCCTATGTTTAACATAGGAACGCATAGTGCCTGCGTTTGCTGCGTTCGGGTGCGGATGCGGACGATATCTGCTCCTTCCGGTGTCCAGCGTCCGCACCCGGGACGCAGCATGTTGGGTTTTTTGTGCGTTCGGGGACCTTGGAAAATCAGCAAGCATCCCCAAGCGCACAAAAAATGCATTGGCTTCAATGGGTCCGCAGTGTTCTGCGCTTGACAGCGCAGGAGAACGCTGCGGACCCATTGAAAAATCTCCCGGTGGCCGGCGGTGATGTCACAGGAGATCACCGACGGCCACCGGGAGATCAGCTCAGCCTCTGCTGATCTCCTCCTGCCCGCCGCCGATAATCTGCTAGCGATGTCGGCGGGGAGAAACAGCTGATCTGACAGCTGTTTGAATCTTCCCGCGCCGACATCTCCTCTCGGTGTCGGCGCGGGAGATTCAAACAGCTGTCAGATCAGCTGTTTCTCCCCGCCGACATGTCCCGGAGCTTACCGGCGGCTGGGAGGCGGAGATCTCCGGCGCTGATCTCCGCCCCCGGACACCGCTGATTGGCTGCCAGGCTGCACAGTGATGTGTCCGCAGGCAGACATTATCTGCTGCGGACACATCAAAATGGCCCTGCTTTACACTGCGTTTGTGTCTGCATGCGATCAGCATGCAGACACAAACGCTAATCTGAAGCCAGCCTTACATAGTTGTTGGTGCGTGCTTTTGCACGCTAGTGAACTTAACTAAATACTCTTTTGCTGGGTAGTTTTTCCCTATAACTTCTATAAGCCAATATAACCTAACATTCTGTTTATATACTATGCTCTGGTATACAGTAAGTTGGATCTATTCTCTAGTCATAGGTTTAAAATCTGAGTATATACTGCAAGTTACCTTCTCTGTTGACTGTGCTTTATATCAAAATCTACATACTACATCTTGGTAGATATAAAACATAGTACTGGTTATATATAAGCAGGGCCGCATTAACCATGAGCCAGTATGAAGTGTTCGCTCAGGCGGCGCTATACAGGGGGCGGCAAGGTGGCAGGCGCCATGCAGATAGCTACTGGCATGGGAGCCGCGGCCGCCGCCCACGATATGTACTAAAGCAGTGCAGCACGCCGGCTGCTGTCTGCTTTCAAATCTCCCGCCCCCTGCAGCTCTGCTCTGTACGGAGAGGGCGGTGACATCATCAGTCAGCGTCCCGCAGGGCAGAGCGCGGGACACATGCCGGAGATGAGAGGGGAGTGGAGGAGGAGTACTTGCTGGAAGGACAGAGGGGATGTGAAAAGAAGGAGGTGAGAGGAGAGCGGAGGAGAGAGGAGCTGGCAGGAGAGAGAGGGTGTGATTACCGTAGGAGCTGCGAGGAGAGGAGGGGAGAGGGATACAATTAGGGGGTCTGAGAAGAGAGGAGGTGCCAGGAGAAAGAGGGGGTGAGAAGAGCTGGAAGGAGAGAGGGGGTGCGATTAGGAGCTGCAAGGAAAGAGAGGAGAGGAGCTGGAAGGAGAGAGGGGGTGCGATTAGGAGCTGCAAGGAAAGAGGGGAGAGGAGCTGGAAGGAGAGAGGGGTTGCGATTAGGAGCTGCAAGGAAAGAGAGGAGAGGAGCTGGAAGGAGAGAGGGGGTGCGATTAGGAGCTGCAAGGAAAGAGGGGAGAGGAGCTGGAAGGAGAGAGGGGGTGCGATTAGGAGCTGCAAGGAAAGAGGAGGAGAGAGGAGCTGGAAGGAGAGAGGAGGTGCAAGGAGCTGGAAGGAGAGGGGGTGCAAGGAGCTGGAAGGAGAGGGGGTGCAAGGAGCTGGAAGGAGAGGGGGTGCAAGGAGCTGGAAGGAGAGGGGGTGCGAGGAGAGGGGAGCTGTGAAGAGAGAGAAGCTGCGAATGGAGGGGGGTGCGAGGAGAGAGGATGTGAGGGGAGCTGCGAATAGAGGGGGGTGCGAGGAGAGAGAAGGTGCAAGGGGTTGCGAGGAGAGAGGAGATGAAGAGCAGTGGCATAACAACCACGGTCGCAGGGGTCGCAAGTGCGACTGGGCCCCGGAGTTACAGGGGCCCGGCGCACGCCAACCCCTGTGCTGCGCCTGCTTTACATGGATGTGCGTCCATGAGGACGCACATCCACGTCAATTTGCGGCGGTCTGCCAGGCCGGTCTCCAGGCGGCTGATCACGGCCGCTGGAGGACTGACTGGCACTATACCTTCAAACTCCCGCGGCGGCCACGAGTGCACTGTGATGAGGTCATCACGCTGCAACCTCATCACAGTCAGTAATCAGACGCAGCGGCCGCTGGGAGCAGTGAGTGAGAGGCTCCATACAGGAGCAGCTTATGGAGAAGGGTAGGGGGAAAATGTGTGTGTGGGGATGGGGGGGAGCAGTGAGTGAAAAGCTCCGAGCAGGAGCAGCTTATGGAGAGAGAGGGGATGGGGGAGTGTGTGTCTGTGTGTGGGGGTGGGGTAGCAGTGAGTGAGAGCTTCTGGAGAGGGAGAGAGGGGATGGGGGGAGTGTGTGTGTCTGTGTGTGGGGGGAGGGCTGTACGGGGGCAATGTGTCTGTGTGTGGGGAGGGCTGTACAGGGGGCAATGTGTCTGTGTGTAAGTGTGTGGGGGCTGTACAGGGGGCAGTGTGTTTGTGTGTGTGGGGGGGGCTGTACAGTGGGCAGTGTGAGTGGGGGGCTGTACAGTGGGCAGTGTGGGGAGGGTGAGGGCTGTACAGAGGGCAGTGTGAGTGAGGCAGGTTGTACAGGGGGCAGTGTGTTTGTGTGGGGAGGATGTATGCTATATGGAAGGCTATGAGTCTTCATTATTGCGTTACACTATATGAAGGGCTGTGATGCTGCATTATATTATCTGGAGAGCTGTGACGCTGCATTGTATTATCTGGGGGACTATGATGCTGCATTAATTATTTGGAGGGCTGTAATTCTGCATTATATTATATGTAGGGCTGTGACACTGCATTATATTATTGGGAGGGGTGTGACGCATTATATTTGAAGGGCAGTGACGCTGCATTATACTATATGAAGGGCTGTGAGGCGGCAATATACTATACGAAGGGATGTGATGCTGCATTATATTATATGAAGGGATGTGACACTGCATTATATTATTTGGAGGGCTGTGATGATGCATTATGTAATCTGGAGGGCTGTGATGCTGCATTATATTATATGACGGGTTATGAGGCTGCATTATTCTATGTGGAAGGGTATAAGGCTGCATTTTACTATATAGAGGGCTGTCAGGCTGCATTATACTATATATGGAGGGCTGTGAGGCTGCATTACACTATGTGGAGGGCTGTGAGGCTGCATTGCACTATAATGCCAGAATAAGGGTATATTCCAGGAGGATGACCATATATAGCAGGATGAGGGACATAAATACGTTATGAAGGGGAGTGGGGTCAATTCGTGAGTCTTTATAGGATTTAGAACGTTACATGGGGCCCATACATCTGACTAATGTGGGCACACAAGGGAAGGGGGGGCCCAGGTCCAAATTTCGCACTGGGGCCCTTCGGACTCTAGTTACGCCACTGATGAAGAGTATCCTTTCATTATTTTAAACAGTGACAATCTGCATTATAATATAGGAGGATTATGGGGTGTTGTCATGTATCTGGGGGTGCTGTCATGTATATTGGCAGTGCTTTATGGTGTATGAAGGTCTATGTGGTTCATTATACTATACGGAGGACTATCAATGGTGCATTATAATATATGGGGGACTATGGGGAAGCATAATAATATATGAAGGACTGTGGGGGGGCATTATACTATAGGGTCCTGTAAAGGAATTCACTGTGGGGGGGATCATACAGTGTTTGTGGGGCACTTTTGTTGGGATTATACTTTATGGGCGTAATGAAAGAGGAACCCAGGGGCTTTGTAAGGGCTGCAGAGTTGTGAGATTTTTACATATGTGACCCATACAAAAATTCTGTTCTTTTTTTTTGGGGGGGACCCAATTAGAATGTCTGCTATGGAGCCCCATGATTTCTATGTACACCCCTGGTGCAGGATGCATTGTCCCTCTTCTGCAGAACTGATTGGCCATGACTTGAACACCAGGACCAGTGCCGCCCCTCGGTACATACAGGCATCCAGCCATGTTTCTCCCGAGCGGCGGTTGGTCGGTGGTGCTCTTCCCCTTCCTGCTCCCACATCCCTTCCTTAACCCATTTGTTCGGCACCTGCTATTAACTCTGGATAGCCCCACGTGCAGCACTTGTGATTGTCTAAGTATTCAGGGAAGAGGCATGGTCTGTTGGGAAATTTTACCAGCTTAGTGCAGTGGCGGCTTGTTAATGCTTAGACTGCAGGTCGTTACCTGTGGTGTGTGGATGGTGCAGCTTGGTGACATGTCTGAATAGTCAGTGCCAGGCAGGCTCCACATTGAGTTTTGTAGGTGTGTGCCAGAGATAATAGGTTGGCAATCAGTGCTGTCTCCTGTGCTATAAGGATGCAGGACTGTGCAGGACCAGGTCCACCACTGTGCAGCCATCATTATGTGTATGTAGCTTGTGCCAAGCTGTCATTGCTATTAATAATCCTTGGTTTGGATACTTCTGTGTGGTTATTCTATGTGTGTATGATGGCGCTGACATCCTTGAGTTGGAGAGTGGGGGCGCCGTTTTGTAGTTCGCCTCAGGCAGCAGAGAGGCTAGGTTCACCCCTGTATATAAGATCTACTTTTTGGTACATATAAGATCATTAATCAGGTTTCATTTAACAAATATTATTGTATGTTTAAAGGGAAAATTCCCTCTCCTTATTGCTCTCAGTGGTTTAAAGAACTGCATAATACTCGAACCTGCACATTTTATACTACCTTTAAACCAGGCTTTGTCAGCTCACTCCTCTGTACCAGAATAACCGAGTAGTACAGCAAAAAGGCTTGTCTACAAGGGGTTATAGGTATCGCTCCAGCTACTGTACCCACATCTGTGTATATCCTTTTGGGTTCCATATATCAGACACATCCATTGTACCTAACTCTATGTATGAAGGGCTAACTATTGTGCCCCAATATTTTTGAATATTGTCTTTTCAATTTTGTTTGATCTAGAGTGTATTGTCCTAAACTTATGGTACCTTTTGCCCTGTTTGTCCTGATGGCCGTTGTTCTCCGATATATCTCTATTGGGATCAGTATCTGACTATGTACACTAGTTTAATTGTTTTTTACCTTTGTGAAGTGTTTTGAATGTTTTGTCTTTGTGTATTGTTGGACATTAATACAATTGTATCTTTTTTGAAAATTTAAAAAGGTTGCATCCCTTGCTTGGCATCCCTTTTCTTTTTCCCATGTTATGTAGCTTTACTTTTGACTTACTCCTGAAGCAGTCATGTTGTTAGTATTATGAAACCCTGATAGGGGGCTTCAAATCATATTGTTAAGATAAATTGTGTTACTAGTGTATTGTACAAGCTGTCAAACATTTGATAGCCGGTTCAAGCTACTCAGGGGACTAAAAATATATGTAAAAAATGGAGTTGTAAACATTATAGTTGCCCACATCTATTATGGAGTTGTAAACATTATATATGAAGGACCAGTATAAAGCAGAATAGAGCCAGTCGAATGTGAGCAGGGGGGCCATTTCCTGTTTACTGTAGTATGCCAACCGCTGAGGCAAGCCAGGGACTAACAGGGTTCAATAGGGTGTATGAGGACTTACATAGTTCTGACAGAAAACCTTAGCCTATGTATCAGTGATGCAGAAAACTGACTAATATGAATTTGCATCACTATTTATAGTTAGAAGAAAAAAAGGTTTGGTGCCGTGTTAGCCAGTAGAGATGAGCAAACCTTTCTGGACAATTTGGCACGAAGGTGGTGGGATGGTGTTCTCAGGATTCAAAGTTCCCTTTTTCCTCCAAACATAACAATGGTCATTATGGCCAAACAGTTTAATTTTAGTTTCAGCAGACCTCAGAACATGTCTCCACAAGTTTAGGTCTTTGTTCCTGTGTGCATTTGCAAAAGTTAATCAGGCTTTTTTATGTTTCATTTGAAGTAATGGCTTCTTCCTGGCAGAGTGGCCTTTCAGCCCATGTTGATACAGTACTTGTTTCACTGTGGATAATGACACAATCTTACCAGTTTCCACCATCATCTTGACAAGGTCTCTTGCTTTTGTTCTTGGATTAATATCCACATGTCGGACCAAAGCACATTCATCTCTGGGACACAGAACCCATCTTCTTCCTGAGTGGTATGATGGCTGGACATTCCCATCTTGTTAATACTTGCATATAATTGTTTGTACATATGAATGAGACACCTTCAGGTATCTGAAAATTGCACCCAAGGATGAACCAGACTTGTGCAAGTCCACAATTCTCTTCCTCATATCTTGGCTGATTTCTTTAGACTTTTCAATAATGTTACACAAAGGAGCAGTGTGTTTCAGATGTGCATTAAAATATATCCAATTATCTCAAATGTTGCCCAATAAACCTATTAGAAGCTTCCAAACACATGACATTATCATATGGGCTGTTCCAAATTGTTTAAAGGCATAGTTATTTTAGTGTATGTAAATTTGTGACTTTCCAAAAAGTACTAAAAATGCCTTAAAACATTCTCTATCATTATTATGGCATTTGGCAAATATAAATAATTATAGTAATCCTAATTGACCTAAAACGGGAAAGGTTTATTCTGATTCCATGTCAGATAATGAAAAAAATATGCATATGTGTCTTTTTATATAGTTATATTTAGTTACACTATTCTTGATGAAGAGGCCTATGCATTATTAAAAGCTTGCTTTGTAACATCAGTACTTGATTTTTGCTAGCCCTTAAAAGGTATCACAACTACAAGATTATTATTTTGGTTCTCCTACTGAGAAAAATCAAACTATTTATAGTGAGACATAGGCTAGGGTAAGATTAGCGTTTTTCTTTCATCCGGATCCCCAGCCCATAGGCTGCAATACAAAAACAGGATTGCACTATTTGCAATTCAGTTACCGCATTCCGGTTTCGCTGCCTGCGTGAAGAATCATGCAGGCGGCATTTTTAGGAGCGGTTTGTAAAACGCAGAGGGGCTGCTATAATGGGCTCCTATGGGAGCCCATCCGGTAACCGGATTGCTCATAATGTGCAATCCGGTTACCAGATTCTTTGTTCATCCCTGCTGCCGAAGGGATGAACAAAGGGTTAATGTTAATAATAGATGTGGGCAACATATCTGTAGGGAGTGCCCACCCTCCCTAGAGACATGCAGTCCACATAGTTAGGCATGTGAAGGGTTAATATGTGAAATTACAGTATTGCCGGCTATTGTCAGCATTTACTATTTTCTGAATGAAACCCAGTGGCTCCTCGCTGTGGAGGAGATACAGTATGTAATGTGCGTTCTGTATCTGCCGCTATCCATGGTCCTGAAAGCATTAACATTATGTCTATGGCGGTGCGCAGCCCATAGACCTAATGTTAAAGCTTTCAGGACCCTGGATAGCGGCAGATACAGTACGCACATTACGTACTGTATCTCCTCCACAGCGAGGAGCCGCATGGTTTCATTCAGAAAATAGTAAATGCCGACAATAGCCGGCAATACTGTATTTGCACATATTAACCCTTCACATGCCTAACTATGTGGACAGCATTTCTCTAGGGAGGGTGGGCACTCTCTACAGACATGTTGCCCACATCTATTATTAACATTAACCCTTTGTTCATCCCTATGGCAGCAGGGATGAACAAAGCATCCGGCAACCGGATTGCACATTCTGAGTAATCCGGTTACCGGATCCGGTGTAACAGGCCAGATTAACCCCCCGACCAGAATATACCCGGGGTTAAAGTGGCCTAGCCCAGATTATACCCCGGGTATATTCTGGCCTAGCCTAGTTTATACCCTGGGGTATAGTTTGGGCTAGGCCAGAATATACCCCCCTGGGCCAGAATATACCCCGGGTAAATTCTG
This sequence comes from Allobates femoralis, assembly GCA_033576535.1. Lineage (NCBI taxonomy): Eukaryota > Metazoa > Chordata > Amphibia > Anura > Aromobatidae > Allobates > Allobates femoralis. The sequence continues at coordinate 120,432,054 of JARQOC010000006.1, forward strand.
GCCTAGCCCAAACTATACCCCGGGGTATAAACTGGGCTAGGCCAGATTATACCCCTCCATATACCACAGCAGCTGTAGATCAGGGGCCCAAGCCGTGCACAGGGCCCCAAGCAATGCATGGGGGCCCAAGGCTGCACAAAGGGGCCTCAGGCAGTGCTAGGGCCCCAGGCAGTATTAGGGGCCCTAGGCAGTGCATGGGGGCCCGAGGCAGCATACAGGGGCCCCAGGCTACACACAGGATCCCAGGCTACACACAGGGGCCCGAGCCAGCATACAAGGGCCCCAGGCAGTGCACGGGGCCCCAGGCGGTGCACAAGGCCCCAGGCAGCACAAAGTGGCCCCAGGCAACATACAGGGGCACCAGGCAGTACTAGGGGCACCAGGCTACACACAGGATCCCAGGCTACACACAGGGGCCCCATGCAGCATACAAGGGCCCCAAGTAGCACAAAGGAGCCCCAGGCAACATACAGGGGCCCCAGGCAGTACTAGGGGCCCCAGGCTACACACAGGATCCCACGCTACACACAAGGGCCAAATGCAGCATACAGGGGCCCCAGGCAGCACAATGTGGTCCCAGGCAGCACAATGTGGCCCCAGGCAACATACAGGGGCCCCAGGCAGTACTAGGGGCCCCAGGCTACACAAAGGATCCCAGGCTACACACAGGGGCCCCAGCCAGCATACAAGGGCCCCAGGCGGTGCACAAGGCCCCAGGCAGCACAAAGTGGCCCCAGGCAACATACAGGGGACCCAGGCAGTACTAGGGGCCCCAGGCTACACACCAGATCCCAGGCTACACACAGGGGCCCCATGCAGCATCCAAGGGCCCCAAGTAGCACAAAGGAGCCCCAGGCAACATACAGGGGCCCCTGGCAGTACTAGTGGCCCCAGGCTACACACAGGATCCCAGGCTACACACAGGGGCCACATGCAGCATACAGGGGCCCCAGGCTACACACAGGATCCCAGGCTACACAGAGGGGCCCCATGCAGCATACAAGAGCTTCAGGCAGCACAAAGGGGCCCCAGGCAACATACAGGGGGCCCAGGCAGTACTAGGGGCCCCAGGCTACACACAGGATTCCAGGCTACACACAGGGGCCCCAGCCAGCATACAAGGGCCCCAGGCAGTGCACGGGGCCCCAGGTGGTGCACAAGGCCCCAGGCAGCACAAGGTGGCCCCAGGCAACATACAGGGGCCCCAGGCAGTACTAGGGGCCCCAGGCTACACACAGGATCCCAGGCTACACACAGGGTCCACATGCAGCATGCAGGGGCCCCAGGCAGCACAAAGTGGCCCCAGGCTACACACAGGGGCCCCATGCAGCATACAAGAGCCCCAGGCAACACAAAGGGGCCCCAGGCAGCACAATGTGGCCCCAGGCAACATACAGGGACCCCAGACAGTACTAGGGGCCCTAGGCTACACACAGGATCCCAGGCTACACACAGGGGCCCCAGCCAGCATGCAAGGGCCCCAGGCAGCACAAAGTGGCCCCAGGCAACATACAGGGGCCCCAGGCAGTGCTAGGGGCCCAACGTTACACACAAGATCCCAGGCTACACACAGGGGCCCCATGCTGCATACAAGGGCCCCAGGTAGCACAAAGTGGCCCCAGGCAACATACAGGGGCCCCATGCAGTAGTAGGGGCCTCAGGCTACACACAGGATCCCAGGCTACACACAGGGGCCCCATGCAGCATACAAGGGCCCCAGGCAGCACAAAGGGGCCCCAGGCAGCACAAAGTGGACCCAGGCAACATACAGGGGCCCCAGGCAGTACTAGGGGCCCCAGGCTACAAACAGGATCCCAGGCTACACAGAGGGGCCCCAGCCAGCATATAAGGGCCCCAGGCAGTGCACGGGGCCCCAGGCAGTACACAGTGACTCCACGCAGTACAAAAGGGCTCCAGGCAACATACAGGGGCCCCAGGCTACACACAGGATCCCAGGCTACACAGAGGGGCCCCAGCCAGCATATAAGGGCCCCAGGCAGTGCACGGGGCCCCAGGCAGCACAAAGTGACTCCACGCAGTACAAAAGGGCTCCAGGCCACATACAGAGTCCCCAGCCAGTATACAATGACCCCAGGCAGTGTTAGGGGCCCCAGGCAGCACAAATTGGCCTCAGGCAGCACAAACGTGCCCCTGGCAGCACACAGGGGCCCCAAGCTACGCACAGGATCACAGGCAGCACAAAGGGGCCCTGAACGCTGTCTCTTGCCCCCTTGCGCGCTGTCTCTCCCCCACCCTTGTGCTGCCTCTGACCCCGTGTGCTTCCTGGGTCCCCTGTGTGCTGCCTGGGGCCACTTTCTGCTGACTGGGGCCACTTTCTGTTGCCTGGGGACACTTTGTGTTGTCTGGGGCCCTTGCATGCTGGCTGGGGCCCCTGTGTGTAGCCTGGAATCCTGTGTGCTGCCTGGGGCCCCTGTATGTTGCCTGGAGCCTTGTGCACCGCCTGGGGCCCAGTGCACAGCCTGGGGCCCTTGTATGCTGGCTGGGGCCCCTGTGTGTAGCCTGGAATCCTGTGTGTAGCCTGGGGCCCCTAGTACTGCCTGGGCCCCCTGTATGTTGCCTGGGGCCCCTTTGTGCTGCCTGAGGCTCTTGTATGCTGCATGGGGCCCCTGTGTGTAGCCTGGGATCCTGTGTGTAGCCTGGGGCCCCTGTATGCTGCATGTGACCCCTGTGTGTAGCCTGGGATCCTGTGTGTAGCCTGGGGCCCCTAGTTCTGCCTGGGGCCCCTGTATGTTGCCTGGGGATCCTTTGTGCTACTTGGAGCCCTTGGATGCTGCATGGGGCCCCTGTGTGTAGCCTGGGATCCGGTGTGTAGCCTGGGGCCCCTAGTACTGCCTGGGTCCCCTGTATGTTGCCTGGGGCCCCTAGTGCTGCATGGGGCCACTTTGTGCTGCCTGGGGCCTTGTGCACCGCCTGGGGCCCCGTGCACTGCTTGTATGCTGGCTGGGTTCCCTGTGTGTAGCCTGGGATCCTGTGTGTAGCCTGGAGCCCCTAGTACTGCCTGGGGCCCCTGTATGTTGTCTGGGGCCACATTGTGCTGCCTGGGGTCACATTGTGCTGTCTGGGGCCCCTGTGTGTAGCCTGGGATCCTGTGTGTAGCCTGGGGCCCTTAGTACTGCCTGGGGCCCTGTATGTTGCCTGGGGCCCCTTTGTGCTGCCTGGGGCTCTTGTATGCTGCATGGGGCCCCTGTGTGTAGCCTGGGATCCTGTGTGTAGCCTGGGGCCCCTAGTACTGCCTGGGGCCCCTGTATGTTGCCTGGGGCCACATTGTGCTGCCTGGGGCCACTTTGTGCTGCCTGGGGCCACTTTGTGCTGCCTGGGGCCCCTGCATGCTGCATGTGGACCCTGTGTGTAGCCTGGGATCCTGTGTGTAGCTTGGGGCCCCTAGTACTGCCTGGGGCCCCTGTATGTTGCCTGGGGCCACCTTGTGCTGCCTGGGGCCCCTGTATGCTGCATGTGGCCCTTGTGTGTAGCCTGGGATCCTGTGTGTAGCCTGGGGCCCCTAGTACTGCCTGGGGCCCCTGTATGTTTCCTGGGGCCCCTTTGTGCTGCCTGGGGCTCTTGTATGCTGCATGGGGCCCCTGTGTGTAGCCTGGGATCCTGTGTGTAGCCTGGGGCCCCTAGTACTGCCTGGGGCTCCTGTATGTTGCCTGGGGCCCCTTTGTGCTGCCTGGGGCTCTTGTATGCTGCATGGGGCCCCTGTGTGTAGCCTGGGATCCTGTGTGTAGCCTGGGGCCCCTAGTACTGCCTGGGGCCCCTGTATGTTGCCTGGGGCCTCTTTGTGCTGCCTGGGGCCCCTGTATGCTGCATGTGGCCCTTGTGTGTAGCCTGGGATCCTGTGTGTAGCCTGGGGCCCCTAGTACTGCCTGGGACCCCTGTATGTTGCCTGGGGCCCCTGTGTGTAGCCTAGGATCCTGTGTGTAGCCTGGGGCCCCTAGTACTGCCTGGGGCCCCTGTATGTTGCCTGGGGCCACATTGTGCTGCCTGGGACCACATTGTGCTGCCTGGGGCCCCTGTATGCTGCATTTGGCCCTTGTGTGTAGCCTGGGATCCTGTGTGTAGCCTGGGGCCCCTAGTACTGCCTGGGGCCCCTGTATGTTGCCTGGGGCTCCTTTGTGCTACTTGGGGCCCTTGTATGCTGCATGGGGCCCCTGTGTGTAGCCTGGGATCCTGTGTGTAGCCTGGGGCCCCTAGTACTGCCTGGTGCCCCTGTATGTTGCCTGGGGCCACTTTGTGCTGCCTGGGGCCTTGTGCACCGCCTGGGGCCCCGTGCACTGCCTGGGGCCCTTGTATGCTGGCTCGGGCCCCTGTGTGTAGCCTGGGATCCTGTGTGTAGCCTGGGGCCCCTGTATGCTGCCTCGGGCCCCCATGCACTGCCTAGGGCCCCTAACACTGCCTGGGGCCCTAGCACTGCCTGAGGCCCCTTTGTGCAGCCTCGGGCCCCCATGCATTGCTTGGGGCCCTGTGCACAGCTTGGGCCCCTGATCTACAGCTGCTGTGGTATATGGAGGGGTATAATCTGGCCTAGCCCAGTTTATACCCCGGGGTATAGTTTGGGCTAGGCCAGAATATACCCGGGGTATATTCTGGCCCAGGGGGGTATATTCTGGCCTAGCCCAAACTATACCCCGGGGTATAAACTGGGCTAGGCCAGAATATACCCGGGGTATAATCTGGGCTAGGCCACTTTAACCCCGGGTATATTCTGGTCGGGGGGTTAATCTGGCCTGTTACACCGGGTTTAAAGACACATTGTGAACATAAAATGTGTCTGAAGGCTCATGCATTACAGCATCCAGATCTGGATGTGGTAATCGCAATGAGCCTTCCAAATGTGACCATAGCCATATTTATAGTGAGACATATGCATATTTCTATTATAATAGTTATACTTATTCTAATCAAGAAACTAGCTCTCCTCCAGCAGTGTGTCTGTGCTCTATCTCCTGCCTTACTCTTCTCACCAAATCTAAAGGTACTTCTGACAAGAGGCTCTAAAAAGAGTTTTGATATTGCAGTATTTCCATTTATAACTGATTGCTTCCATGAGGATTCTCAGTTGGAACTTCTTGCCTTTATAAGATTTTTGGCTTGCAAAGGTAAAGCAATGTGGAACTAGATCAACTAGTGTTAACCCCCTCATAAGGCACATAGATCAGTAAAGAAAAATATGAGTACACCTCCTTATTGTAGACCAGGGATAGGGAACCTCAGGCCCCAGGGCCGTATGCGGCCCTCGATGACTTTTCTGCGGCCCCCGGGCAGATTCCTAGGGAGCACAGGGCTCAGGCTGGTAGATGCATTTTGCTGAGTGCTTGCCTTGTAAATCCAGCTCCCCAGTAATCTCTATGCCTAAGCCTCAGTCTTCGCAGTGACGTAAATGCTCCTAGCCACTCCTGTGATGTCTAGTGTGGCACCCTGTGGTACAGGTAGCCACAGGAACACCTAGTGCATGGAGGGATTTTCACTTTAGGTGCCCTTGCACCTTCCTCCCCAGGCCTGTAGGGGAAGCCCCACTTGCTGCCTTAGGCAAGATCCCCTAGAAATACCGGTGCTGGGGCAAAGTTAGTCAGTCCGTGCAGTACGGAGCAGTACTGTGAAGGCAACCTGGTAGTGGAGCCGTGCTAGGCCCGTGCTAGAGGAAGCCTAGCCAGAGTGAGGAACCCGAGAGTGAGGGTCGGAGGCAAAGGCGAGAGACAGAGTGGGGGCAGAGGAGCAATACCGGTTCAACCCAGGATGCAACCAGGACACTGGAGTCCGAGTCTAGTAAGGAGCACTTAGCCTAGCAGAAAACACCAGTTCACCGAGGAGATTCAAGTCTCCCGGACACCTGTACCAGCAACCAACACAAGAGCCAGGAACCGCAGGAGAGAGAGAGAGAGCGTCAGCCAATGGAAGGTTCTTACTGCTTACCATACAGGTGAGAGACACAGGGGAGGCCAGGCCAGGTTTTACACTGGTCAGGGCTTCAACACAAGTAACACAAAGACAAGGAGGCCTTACAAATCACTCACTGTGGAAATCCTGAAGTGCTTCCCAACCACCTGGATTGTACCTTGGACAGTGGCGGTTTAACATCAGTAAAGGTACGTAAAACTACTCCAAGTGTGTGTGTCAGTTCTTACAGCCCTGATTCTGTCCAACCCAGAGACTGTAGAGACTTCCCACCTGCAGAGCCACTCCCTGTGCCAAATCCTATTCAACATCACTGCCCCGGGGACCCCGCTCCACCTACAGGGAGCATCACCATCAGGCTGCCCATCCATCATCCATGGAGGTCTGCAGCAGCGCTGGTGCCATCACCAGACACCGTAGGTGGCGTCACAAACTCTTTAGCACAATATCCTTTTATTTTTGCAAACCTCTTTTTAAGCCACTACCAGGGACATGGACCCGGGTATCGACCGCCCGTGACAATTCCCTGTAATCAATGCCAGGGATCGGAGTCCCCACGGCCTTGGGGGGTGTCACTTAACATCACAGCCACACCAAAGAGATGGGTAATTTTCAAGGTGATAATTTTGTACGGCCCCAGGAGGATGGTAGAAATTTCCAAATGGCCCTTGGCAGAAAAATGGTTCCCCACCCCTGTTTTAGACAATCAAAAAGGGGGACAGTACCCTAAACCAGGTGTGGGCAATTAATTTTCCCAATGGGCCACATGAGAGACAATGACTATTCTAGAGGGCTGAACCAATAAGCTGAAATAATTATATCCGATAATAATTATAATTGATATGTTAATATTACTATCTCATATTAAATTACACTATACATTGACAGAAAGCTATTTACCAGTGAAGAGAGTGATATGAGTGGGGTTTCACATAGCAGTTCACTAGGAGGCAGGAGGCATCTAGTCCTGTAGTGACAATCTACTGCTGATAAAGGATTTATTTTATTGAAACAGCAACATTAAAGGCAAGTTGCCATATTGTGAAGGTTAATTTGGTGGTGACAGCTTCTGTCCACCAGGGTTCTCTGTTGGCTCTGGCAAAAAGACTGTTTGGTAGCCGTGGTGACATGATGAGTTCTTGGTGAAAATTGAAAGAATGAGGACGTCTGAAAGTGAGCGCCATCCAAATCTCAACAACTCTATTGCTGTAGTTTCAATCCTGTCTAAAGTATTGTAGAGACCTTTTCCAGTTCCAGAGACATTTGCTTAAGAAGGAGAATGCCTTTTTGGGGTCAACCACTGTTGTACAGAGTTGAATTCTCCAGATTTCTGGATTGACCTGCGAGGAAGGCCTGACGTACAGTCCGCGCTCCGAGATCCACATTTATCACAGCTGCCTTGTTCATCCAGCTAAGGCTGCTTTCACATCAGCGGTTTTCGCCGATCGCGGCAGATGCGGTAAAAAAACCGCATCTGCCGCGATTAACGCATAACCACTGCACTTGCGGCACAGTTGCGGCAAGCCCCATACAATGTCTATGGGGGCTTGCGGCAGGTGCGGAAAGTGCGGTATCGCCACTTGCGGCAGGTGCGGCCACAAAAAACCCGCGGCTGACAGCGGTTTTTTTCGCGGCTGCACCTGCCGCAAGTGCCGAAACCGCACTTGCCGCACCTGCCGCACACTTACCGCAAGCCCCATAGACATTGCATGGGGCTTGCCGCAACTGTGCCGCAAGTGCAGCGGTTATGCGGTAATCGCGGCAGATGCGGTTTTTTTCACAGAAAAAAAAAGTCACTTTATTCACCCTCTCTCTTGATCAAATCTCCGTTTGAGGAAACTCTTTCGGAGGGGGTAAAAATTGCAGGTTAGAGAAGAGATGTTTGTGAACTGTTGTGCTGCATCACCAAAGGACCAGCTAGTGCACTCATCGATTTACACCATCCTTTATAGATTAACTTTCAGCTGCTGCATTATGTAGAAGGCCAGGTTAGGTACATTTCTGAGTTATGGTGACAGATTCCCTTTAAAGTATATATATATGTATATATATTTTTTTGAAAAGTAAAAAAACAGGAATCTGCTCGGATCTTATTAGTCATGGGGTACACTACTTCAATCAGTAACACTGTGCCTGTGGGTAGGTTAAAGGGAAATACAGAGAGCCATACACCAATGTAGAAATAAAATAATTGCTGCTAAGTTAAAGCTCCTTACCAATAGTAAAAGTAGAAGTAGTGTCTGCACACAGCACGTGTCGAGGTACAATCCCGACATGTGTTTCCAAACAGCTTAGTCAGGGGGCGGTGGTCCTACCTCTAACCTAGACACACAGGCTCAGTGTTACTTTGGCTCTTGGTCACTTGACCTTTTTGACTCTTTTATTGGTAGGTCAATATTGTGACACTGTGTTTTGTGTCTGTGATTGCACTTTGAGATTTGTTTTTTTATGTGAATAGCCATTCCCTTGAATTATATTTTTTACTCTGTTGCTGTCTTCTTTTCAATCGTTCACTTCTAGGCCATTATTTATTTGTGTGTTGTCTGCCCCTGCATGTGTCTTGTCTCTCCTTTTTTGCCCTTTCCTCATCTTGTATTACCCTACATGTGCTAAGTAAGGGAAGTTGTTCATTATATTTAAATAAATCTTCAATTGTTACATGTGTTTGGACCTTCTCTTTTTATATCTTTATTCTGGGTGTTTGTGCACTTCATGCGCATAGTTGTTTATTTCTCTATGAAGTCTCCTTTTATTTTTTATTTTACAGCTTTTATCCATTTGTAGTACCTTCTTCTTGCCATACATTGCATTTTGATTGGACATATTGCCATACAGCGTTCCTTTTGTTGATGAAATATTTGTTATGCACTGAAGAATTAAACTTACATTTGGCAACATCTGAAGCTCCCATCCGACTTGCATGAACAATTTAAACAATCTTCTGTCCGCCACTTACTGTTAAGTGGATGCATCTTTTTTCTGAAGTGGCAACCTAGAAATTAATATATGTAGAGAAATTAAACCTAAATCATTTTTCCAGCAATATATCTTTTATTTTTATAAATTCAACAGATGATGAAAAGGAAAATAATTTGTGCTCAGATACAAATCCCTATTTTTTTTACTTAATTTTCTGACATTATAGAAAGGAGTCACTCTGGCACCAGATATTCATGCTTTTAAGAGTGATAAAAAAAAACATCCACAGGCAAGAATAAAGCCCCCGTCACACTAAGCGAGATCACTAGTAAGCTCGCTGCTGAGTCACAGGTTTTGTGACGTAACAGCAATCTCGCTATGTGTGACCCGTAGCAGCAATCAGGCCCCTGCTGTGAGATCGCTGATCGTTACAAACCGTTCTGGAGCATTTTTTGGTCATTGCGCTCCTGCTGGGTAGCATGCATCGCTGTGTTTGACAGGGACAACGACCAACAATCTCAACACTACGCCCTAGAGAGACAGGGTCCCAATGACCGCTATATCGTTGCTGTATCGCTGGTGAGATCTGACTGTTTGACATCTCACCAGCGATCACGTAGCGACGCACCAGCGATCCCTACCAGTTCGGATCGTTGTCGGGATCGCTGGTGCATCGCCAAGTGTGACGGTACTCTAAGGACCGTGTCCGAAACCCGTCAGGTGCTGGGTTATGTACCCCTAATGGATGTTTTTTTATCTTAAAGAGGACTTGTCACCCCCTTGTGCTTTCCAAACTGAAAGCACCACTGAATGTATGGCACCCCACGGTTCGGTTGCCACAGGAACACCTGGAGCAGGGAAGGATTTCCACATCAGGTAAGCTTACGCACAACACCTTCCACCCCAGACCTGAAGGGAGAGCTCTACTTGCCGACTTCAGGCAAGGACCCCTATAAATTCAGGCCTGGGGGTGGAGTTAGTCAGTTCAGTACGGAGCAGTACTGAGGAAGACATACTGGTGGACGGTGCTGCGCTAGGCCTATGCCACTGAGCTAGCCTGACCAGCGTGAGGGACCCAAGAGTGAGGGTCGGAGGCAAGGCATGTTAGCCAGGGGGAGTGGAGCCATACCTGTTCACCCCAGAAGAGCAGCATTGACAACCCGGACACCGGAGTCCGAGACTGCAAGGGTCCAGTCAGCCCAGCAGTAAAGATAGGAATGCCAGGGAGACTTTAATTCTCCTGGCACAGCAGCACTTGAGGCACAGCCACCCAGCAGAGCCCAGCAGGGCTCTCACCGCCTGCCATATAAGTGAGGACAAAGGAGAGGGTCAGGGCCTAGCTTCAGACAGCCCAGGACTAACGCACACACACAGAGCAAAAGGAAGGCCTCATAACTCATCAGATGTGGAGATCCTGAACTGCTCCCAGACCACCCGGACTGTAACCTGGACTTCATCTTGCTCATATCATCAATAAAGGTACAGAAACAACAATCCTGTGTGTGTGAATGTTATTGCGGCCCCTGATCCTGCTCCCATGATAGACTGTCCGTAACCCTTAACTTCCACTACTGCCCCTGGGATCCTGCTCCACCTATGTGTAACCATCTTGCTGCTCCACCATCACCCCGAAGGTCTGTCCCGCAGCGCTGGTAACATTACCGGAACCGTAGGTGGTGTCACGAAACACTTTTATTTTATTTTTAAATGACTTTCAGCAACCACCAGGGCCACGGGACAGGGCACAGGATCCAGTCACATTCCTCATTGACTACAACACCTAGGACCAGGCGGGATGTAAGTGTTTTTAAATTTGTTCTAATAAAGCTGCTGTAAATATGGTCCAGTGGCCCTGGTAAATACCTTTTTTCTTTAGGACCAGGTACCCCAAGGCCCTGGGGTGGATCAGCGGCAGTGTGTCTGCTGCATTCAGGGTAGAGGTCACCCATGTTTCTACCTTCCCCCGTAAACTGTAAAACCACTTTAGAAAGTGTACAGATAACGAGTCCAGAGGGACTTACAAATTATGAAGTAATCTGTGCCGTCTCCTTGCCTGCCTCGCAGAGCAAGTAATTGTTACAAGTGGTTTGCTTTGCCGCCGGCTGAAACGCCTCAAGCTTGTGACATCAATGCTGGAGCCTGTCCAGCTGTATGCATACAGCATAATCTGTAGCAGGGTGGGCTCTGCCACTGATGTCACAGGCAGGAGGCGTTTCAGCTGCCGGCAAAGCAAACCGCTTATAACAATTACTCACTCTGCGAGGCAGGTAAGGAGGTGGCACTGAAAGGCAGAAGGCAGGGAGGATCTCCGTGACGCGTTATCTCTACACTTTTGAAAATGTTTTTTACAGCTTACAGGGGGGTAGAAACATGGGGGACCCCTTCCCTGAATGCAGCAGACGCGTTGCATTCAGTGGTGCTTTCAGTTTGGAAGTCACCAAGGGGGTGACAGGTCCTCTTTAAAACCATAAATATTGAATAAATAAAGATTTTGTTTTATGGAAACACCTGGTGCTGGTGTGACTCCTTTCTACAGCATTGATTCCAAGTCGACACAATCTCCAGGCTCTTGCGGTCTCAGGGTATCCTGGTGAACACCTCTTCCATCCCCTTTTTCCTTTCATTTAAATTTTCTGTCACTACTGCTTCAAAACCTGTGCAAAGTACTAACTTCTAGTATATGTAGCAAGTGGAAAGCTCAGTTTGTCTCTTCATGGTGATGGTAACTTGACTTGGCAGACGCAGCATAAGCGATTGGTTTCAGGTAATTGCCCCTACCTTTTGTAGCCGGCCTGGTGCTGCAATGACTAGGAAGCAACACGAGATCTTAACTATAAAAATTAAACTATACTCAGATAAAAAACTAAAGACATACAGTAATTATAAAGGTGCAGAACAACTAAGGAACATAATCTAATGAATATCTGGTAAAGTTTCATTACATGGACAGCTTCTTTGGCAGCACGATATGAAGTAACTTCTAGAATATTGCAGTTCAATTTTCTTTCTGGTTCACTGGAATCAATACTTTGACATTTCTCTGTTTGATGTGTGGTGATATGTGATAACTTAGGCCAGCTTCACACTGCGGCGTGATCCGGTCCGAGGCTGTCCGGGATGACCCAGACAGCCGCGGACCGGATCAGCACACAGGACTGGAGGACTAATATGCCCTCCGGTCCGGTGTGCAGCGCAGCAGCTGCAGCCGCTGACAGGTCAGGACCGTGGGCGCCGCGGTCCTGACTTAGCAGCAGCGGGAACTGCGTGCACTGCACACCGGACCAGAGGGCATATTAGCCCCCCAGTCCTGTGCTGATCCGGTCCACAGCTGTCTGGGTCATCCCGGACAGCCCCGGACCGGATGACGCCGCAGTGTGAAGCCAGCCTTACTGATCAGCAGAGGTCAATCCACCAGGATCCCTAACGATAAATAGAATGCGGCTATGTAGGGCCTCGTCTGAATGGAGCATTTTTCAAGTCTTTGCACCACTGTTCCATTGTTTCTCTTTTGGATTGCTGGGATAGTTGATTACAATGAACAGCTTTTTTCTTGAGTCCCAAAGAGAATGAATGGATCATGATGTGCATGCACAGCCACCAATCAAATGCAGAGTCTCATTTTTAGGATTGGTGTGGATCCCAGCAATTATACCTAATTTGCAATGTATTATATATCCCAAGGATATTTAAGGATTGGAATAACCCTTTAATGATTTGAAGATGCAGTCTTTCATGTTTGCACATATGGTATCTTTTTTTATATTCTAAGTGATGGATACAGAAGTATAAGAGACGAGACGGCCCTATCTCATGGGGTCATTTGGGGAGATAAGTACTCTGATAGCACTGTCTTCTGTACTGGACATAGGAGTCAGCATAACAGAGGATAACTGTAATATATCTCTATGATAGACATTTCTGGCGGATAGATGTACCAACATGCAGTGCCCTAACTCAAAGCTCATGGGCTCCAATGCAAAAGGTCCAACCCCAATTATTGCAAGTGTTTAATTGCATCGGTTTTTTTTTATATAGGTAAAAGGGAGTTTTGGGACACTTTAGGCTCCAGGGCACGGGTGCAATTGCAATTCCTGCACTTAATATAGTTACGCCCCTGCCAATATGGCTTCCTCATGTGCTGAACATGGGTCATGTTGAGGGTGGAGAGGAGGAGAGGGCTCGGAATTTTAAGTCCTTTGTACATCATGGGAGCCAGCACTTCTGTAGGGGCATAATTCTCTTTGACATCTGTAACTTGGCTCCTCTTTGTGCTAAGTACACCTGGACAGGATGGGTCCACTGCTATAGTGCCTGGCTGGAGCTGTCCTATTAAGTTCTATAAAATATCAGTGAAGTTCAAATGGGCTTTTGTACATGCTTAAAAAATGCTCGCTTTCCAATTTTAAAACATACAGCATTAAAAAAAAATGTGGTATGTCACTTTTATATGCAGATTCCACACAAAATCTGCACCAAGCCTTACATAAAGCGAAACCGCTGTTTAAATTTATATTTAATAATAATCTAGAGCAATTGATTTGAATAAACTTTGAAAATAGTTCATTAGAAAATTCTGGCTGGTTACCATTCATTATCTTTCCACAAGGTGTCCCCACTGCACTGTGTGTGAAGCTGTTTCTGTGTCCTAGCCGTCTTCACAGTGTATTCAAACATGTAAAGAGATAATGGAGAGGGGATGTGGCCTACACTGTGTGCCTTCAGCTCCCAAGGAGACAATATATCACATTACAGCACAGAGCTGAGCAATGTCAGGATGTAAACTCCTCTATACAAGCTTCTTTGTTCTGTCATCTGTCTCTACACAGCAATCTCTGTTAACCCCTTGTCTGCTGGATTCCCACACAGCTCACTACCAGCCTGCTCTCACACACACTGCTGGCCACTCCCACACAGACAGAAAATGTAAATTTTAAAACAACACAAAAAAATGTGTGAAAATCAGTCCTATGGAACTTAAAAGCAATATCTTAGCTGCTATGTGACTCATCATTAACAACCAGTGCAATATTGGGTTTGTTTGTTTTTTTTCAATGTAATGACATTTACACTTTAAACTCAAAAGGAAGCAAAAAATGCACGCAAAAAAAAATATGCATAAAAAAAAGCAAATCAGAACTCAGAACTAAATACTTAACAAATAGAAAACTAAACGATGTAAAAATGGTAAAATGAGTCCCTTACTACTCGTGAAACAAGTCATCACTGGTAACCCACGAATACAATAAAGTAGCTACCAACATAATGTCAAAACTAGTAAGCGACAATTACTGATAACACCCCATGCCTATCTACTAATAATAATATTAAAGTGATAATAAATGGTAAATGTACTCACACGTTACTCACCTGTAGGTTCTTGACCGGGCTTTATTTGACTTTTTCCACCAAAGCAGGCCGCATTGCATATGGCCACAAGGACTCCAGCAGCAAATACCACTGCCAAAAGGAATTTCTGAAACATGTGGAATGGAAATCTTCTATCAATAACAGTTCAGAAATCCATTTTTTTTGCAAAAATAATTAATGGTATGTGCATCTTAAACTTAAACGAAGCTCTAAGATTGCAACCCATTCCTGAGTTTGCTTCTCAAGTCTGACCAAAATAGCTCATGGTTCAGTTTTTCAATCTAGCAAAAGAAGGCTGACATGTGAATATCACCATAGAATATTTGAGACACTTTGCTGTGATTAAAAAGCACTGATAGAATATGTACAACAAACAATGAATGTGAATGGGCTCTTGCTTTAAACCAAACATTTAAGGCCGACTACACGCCACGGTTTTCAGCATCTGGTTGTGCCCGGTTTGAAACGGACACCACCTGATCCGGCTTTGCCTCCCATGTATTCCCATGGTGCCGGATTGGTCCTATTTGCCATTAGGTTTTGTGTATTCTGTGCCTGATGCGGTTTTGTCAGGTTTTTCATGGCCCCCAAAATCGGAGCCTGCAGCATCTTTTGTCTCCGATGCAAAAATCGAACAAAATAGGACAGAACCGGATCCGGCACAATCCGGTTTCCATATAATGGGAGTCTATGGAGCCGATTCCGATAAAGACCTGATTCGTTTCCCTGATCCGGTTTTTAGCGCTGAGCATTCTCCTTCAGCACCATGGACAGTGGCTCCACCCATTATAGCCTATGGAGAAGTAATTCACAATGCTTTTCAATGAGAAAATTAAAGAAACAAATCCTGCAAAAAACAAGATCAGGGTGCTTATTTGCCATCCGGTTCAACCCATCAGGTTCTGTCCAGTCCTGTCAGCGTGATCCTGCAAAAAACAGGATCCACCCTGACAGCTCAAAACCGTGGAGTGAAGCCGGCCTAAGGCCACGTGCACACGCTGAGGATTTGATGAGTTTTTTTACCTCATGGTGGGTTTACACACACCAATTTCTGTGTCCAATATCTGAACAGAGCTCTGGTTGCAGTGAAATCATGGACACATTGCTCCATTGTACACAGCCACAAAATGGAACTATGTGTCCATGATTTCACTGCAACCAGAGATCTGTTCAGATATTGGATACAATGATTGGTGTGTGTAAACCCACCATCAGGATTTGTAGACAAAACCAGGAATGGAGCAATCAGAGAAAAGTCTAATAGAAACACCTGCACCACATCTGTATTTATCATCCACTCCTGGTTTTGGCTACAAATCCTGAGGTAAAAAACTCAGCGTGTGCACGTGGCCTAAAGGTACCGTCACACACAGA
This sequence comes from Allobates femoralis, assembly GCA_033576535.1. Classification (NCBI taxonomy): domain Eukaryota; kingdom Metazoa; phylum Chordata; class Amphibia; order Anura; family Aromobatidae; genus Allobates; species Allobates femoralis. Next base: position 120,447,627 of record JARQOC010000006.1, read on the forward strand.
GATATATTGTTTGCAACTTACTGGTTGCAGTGAAATCATGGACACATTGTTCCATTTGTACACAGGAACAATGTGTCCATGATTTCACTGCAACCAGTGAGTTATAAGCAATATCTCTCTGTGTGTGACAGTACCTGTAGCCTCCCTGGCGGTCTGTTTAGGTCTGATTTTTGTTGCTAAAAGCGGGCTTACCCGCGTTCGCGGCAGATGCGGTAAAAAAAACGCATCTGCCGCACTTGCCGCATAGCTGCCGCACTTGTGCCGCGGTTGCGGCGCGGTTGCGGTAATCTGCATAGTAAAGGGAACCATGCAGTAGACATGAGATAATGATTGTATACACTTACATGAGGGCGTCTCCCTGTGTGTGCTGGCACTTGTGAGCTGTGTTCGTCATGCCTGCTCTCCCCCTCCCTTATGCCCGCCCCCTCTCAGCCTGCTATAGTGATGTGAGGCTGATCTCGTCATAAAGGGGCGGGGCTAAATCACGCATCCCGGTAGCCCCACCCCCTTTATGACGCAATCAGCCTCACATCACTATAGCAGGCTGAGAGGGGGCGGGCATAAGGGAGGGGAGAGCAGGCATGACGAACACAGCTCACAAGTGCCAGCACACACAGGGAGACGCCCTCATGTAAGTGTATACAATCATTATCTCATGTCTACTGCATGGTTCCCTTTACTATGCACTGCAACCAGCAAGTTGGTCAGAAGTTGGACAGATAAGTTGGTGTGTGTAAAGTGGCCATTAGCCCTTATCCCCTTCACAACCTTGCCTTTTCCACTTTTGCATTTACAATTTGTCCTCGCTTTCTTCCAAGAGACATAAATTTTGTATTGTTCGGTCAATGTTTTATTTCGGACGAGTTGTACTTGTGAATGACATCATTCATTTTACCATATAGTGTACAGGTATACAGAAAAAAGTACGGTGAAATTACAAAGATGATTTTTTTTATTATTTATTTTTTTATTTGTTATTATTTATTTATATAGCGCCATTAGGTTCCATGGTGCTTTACATGAGGATAGGGGAGACAAGCACAATTACAATAACTCTAGACAATCAGGACATATAGGTACAGGAGGGGAGGGGACCCTGTCCACAAGGGCTCACAATCTTATTTACAATGTTCAATATATAGTAAAACTGACATTTCAGTATGATTCCCCAGGTCAGTACGAGTTTCTAGATACCAAACATGTATCGTTTTTTCTTTTTAATTTAATTGGTGAAAATAAATTCATAAACGTACAAAAAAAGGCTCATTTGACGCCATTTTCCTAGACCCGTAACATTCTTATTTTTCAGGATATAGACCTATGGGCTTATTTTTTTTCACCCTAATCTGACATTTTTAGAAATATCATTTTTGAGTAGCTGCAATGTTTTGATCACCTTTTGTTGCAATCTTGCAGAGGCCAAAAAACCCTGCATTTCTGGCATTTTTTCCATATTGCGGTGAATCAATCGGATTTCTGTAAATTATTTTGTATTTCGATTGATCGAGCATTTCTGAATACAGCTATACCAAATATGTTTATTTTTAATTTTTTTTCTATTCTTTAATTTTCAATGGGACAAAAGGGATGTGATTTGAACTTTTTTCATATTTTTAAAAACTTTTTTAACTTTTTATTATATTTACTAGTCACTTGGGACTTGAATCCGCCACTCTCCAATCGCTTAAGCAGCACAGAGCTGTGCATCGACAGGAAGTTGTCATGACAGAGACAGGGGTCATCGGTTGACATGAGAACCCATTGGTGCCCCATAATTACATCTCACGGTTGCCGATGGGAATGGGGAATTGTGCAATCTTCGTATGGGCATTTTAAATTGCAGTGTGAGATTTTGACAGTGCAATTTAACTATTTAAAAGGGGAAGGCGGATCTCCAATCGAGCCGTGGCTGTTAGCTTCACATGTTGGCCAATCAGATCAGCTGACACGTGCAGAGAAAGATGTGGGCAAAGCATGTGAGACAAAGAGAGGGAGGCAACCTTGGACGTACCAATGCGTCCAAGGTCGTAAAATGGTTATATACAGCATTATAGAATGCTGTATATATGTTCCCAATCTGCTCTGCATAATGTTAAAAATAGCTTTTATTATATTCGCCTATGGGGCAGTCCTATCTGATGGGCATTGCTGGCTGTGATCTGGCATCTCCTCTCTGTGTTATCTACTCAGTGTCCTCCAGCACTCTCCTGTGCAGGTGCACCTCTCTCTGCCCTGCCAAAGGCAGAGCAACATGTTGTAGTGCGACCCTCTTTGACCTTTCCCTGCACATTCGTATTAGGCCGGGGTTGCACTAGCATATGCTATAATATGTCTGAGCATTGGATGCAGTGTTAAAGACACTTGGCTCAGGCTCTGTTGCAAGCATAAGCCAAGTTTCGTGCAACTGTCATCAGTTCCTGTGACCAGATCACAGCTGTGGAGAAGGAGAGATTAATTTCAGATTCTCCATTGCCATTCTCAGCGTATATCATACTGCTGTCAAATGACATCCAAGGGCAGTGCGATGTTTCACACTCACCCATAGACTTGTATGCATGCTGCAATTTTTTCCTCAGCATGATTTTGGCTGAGAAAAAAATAGCAGATGGACACTGATTGATTGTTTAAAGGGGATGTGGCGCCCCTGCGACCAGGGAGGCCACATAGGGAACTGCAGCCAGGAAGAAAGTTAGACGGTTTGTACATTAAACACCCTGACAGAACACCACACAACACTAAGAGGCAGCACCCAACCCGGAACACGGAACTCTAGGCGGGAAAGGGGTGGTGGGTTTAGAGGAAAGTGGGTGGGAACGCATGTAGGTCAGGTGAAAGAAGGTACAAATAGAGGAGAAAGAGGAGGAAGGAGTTAGTAGGCCACAGTGAGCCGACCAGTAAAGACCGAATAGGCCGAGGTAGGCTGAGCTGTAAAGACAAGAACAGACAGAAAGACACACGTCCCGGTGGAGTTGGGCTTGATGGAGATGCAGAATCCACAGAGTCACAGAAACCATGGAGAGAAAGCTCGTCCATAGCCGGCATCCCAGGGGAGTGTGAGGAAAGAGACCGGACCAGCAGCACTGGGTCTGAGAGACACGGCAGCACCAGTGTAACCGGAGTGAATTGACTGTGAACTGCTAAGAACTGAATTGCACTGTGAACTGCTGTTAACTGTGAAGAAGTTGACAAGTAAACCCGGTGAACTCTTCCTGTGTGTCCGTGTTTGATTCCAGGTACCCTGAACTACTTAAAAATACCTTTTATCCTGTCAGCAGCAGCCCGACCCGCGGCGGGCTCATCCATCTGGCTGCAGATCATCCATCCATCCTCCTGGCAGAACAGCGCTGCAGCGGTGGTCCCATCATTGACCACAACCTGTGAGTGGCGTCACGACAAACTTTATCCTTGTAAATATCCCTTTGCTTGTGAAAACCCGGGATATGGTCTGGACCAGGACCTCCGTGACATCCCCAGCAGCAACCCGGTCTGGTACCGAGTACCCCGTCCCAGTGGGCTCCACAGGGACATCCAGTGAGAGAAAACTTTTTAGCACAGTTCCTGCCCTGCTACATGATGAAGCGGAGCTGTACACTGCAGTTCTAGGAGATCTCTTATAAATCGATAAAATCATACCTGCTCCTCTACTCTGGTACCCACATCAGGGAACCCAGAATCTTCAGCCTGAGAGCTTCATGCTGCTGGTGAGAAGAGGTGTGTCAGGGGCATGGATGCTTGGGAGGTGCAGGATCATACTATATTCCAGTGAGGAGTGATGATGAAGATCCATTGAAAGTTGGAGAGATAAGAAGATACTATGTTCCTATGGGGAGACCATGTAGAGCTGATTCAATCAGCTCCTATCCTCACAATAACAGTACACATTGTGCATCATCATAAAGCAGAGGATCCCAGTATGTATTTGTATCTGCTTGATAACATGATTGCTATTTGAAGCCTGGACCCCCCTGTCACATAGGATGGTATATAAGTATATATACACACCCCCAACACACCTCCTCTTTTCACCAGCAGCATGAAGCTGACATGCAGAGAGATTTAGGTTCCATGAGGTGGGGTTCAGAGCTGAGGAGAAGATATGATTTTATCACTTTATAAGTGATCTATAGATCCTAGAACTGCAGTGTACAGCTCTGTTTCATCATGTAGGAGGGCAGGGACTGTACTAAAAAGTTTTCTCTCACTGGAGTTCCCCTTTAACAAGTGCAATGGGGGAGTCTATGGTTAATGTAGGGCACTTCATCCACAAGAACAAGAAGATTGGTGATAGTAGCACTTTACCTAGGAAAAACTTGGGGACAGGTTCCCTTTAATAAGCATCCCCGCTATATGCTCTTCCCACCAGATTGGGGACTAGAAGGATTATGTTATGCTTCTGGTAGTTTAATGCACCTTTTCATTATCAAACATAAGTGGAATCTCAGTCTTTATCTTTGCTTTGTGAAAGGAATCTTGTTCATGTAGTCCATGGTATATGGTAAATATATACCATATGTTAATATTTGGCTAGGATTTCCACTTCTATGAGGAGTAAAATGTTTTTGTATTTCAAGTGATAACAAATTTAGCTGGACACATGTCAATATTTTTAGATGCCTGGCATAGTTAATAATGATTGTAGAAAAGCAATAACCCAGCAGTATGTGTTCGCTGAACCAATGCTGAAGTGAATTACAAAGAAAGCTGCATATTTGCAAATATTAATTTTTGCAGAATTTAGGTAGTTTCATTCAATTTGCTCATCTCTATAAAATATATGGCCTCTCTTTTTCTTCTGGTATGTTTTCCTCGAAAATGCTGACAATCTATGAGGGATTTTTGTTAAATTCATGTGCTCCTCAAACAATGAAACCCACGTTGTAAATAATACATGGACAATCCTTGCAACTTGGTTAAATTTGGCCACAGCAGCCCTTTATTGCCTATTATTTACACACTAAAACAGGGCCACCGCACAACTGGCATCTCAACCTTAAACAATAGATAACACATTTATACTACAGTATAATACATAACCATGAATAAGCCTGGTCCAGAAGCCATCTCCTTTAACAAAACATTATCCCTGGCTGCAACACATTAGCCCAGAAATGAGGTATTAATAACCACAAATAAATACCTCTACCTTGCAAGACACCAGCAAAATACCTGTAACAGGAGCCCACTATTCCCTACTAGTGGCTCCCATCCCAACTACCATTATCCATTAAACCGCCTCTGGACCAGACCTACCACCTGCCACAGGACTGGCCACGTGACCCCTTAAATGGCCTGGACTCGCCACGCACCCATTGCTTGCTCCACACCTTCCAACAAGCCCAACATCCATATGTCTATTGCAATCTCATTCAAATGAACACCATCCACTCTCAAATACTCCTGAGCCGGCCTCTCCAATTGCCTGTGCCACCACCTTAGTCTCCAGTGCGGAGGAAAAATAAAGAAGCAAAGACCTGATTGAAGCTGTGAGTGCTGGGAGATCCCTTATATGCCGGATTTGCCCCCCCCAACTGACCCAGGAGGCACTACAGGTGTGGCTCCCTGCGCCTTTCCAGAGGGGACCTCCCACCTGTTTCATTCCTTAACCATTCCAGAAGGCACCGCTGCTCCTGGCCTCTGCCCCTCTGGATCTTCTGCTGTGTGCACTGCCCCTGGCATCTGGGGCATCCATTGAACTGCCTCTTACAGTGCCTAACCCTTCCGGAGTGGAAGGCTGTAAACCCCTCTACCCGCACTGGCTCCTGGACACCATGCGCACTCCCTGGGTCGGACCCAGCCAGAAGCTGCTGCTATCCTGATCACTCTTCTCCTTGGCCGTGGACTGGAAGTAGGACACAGGCTTGAAATGCCCATGTATGGTTTGCCGTAGTCCTGCCAAAGATTCCTCACAGAGGCTGGAGCAGGCACCAAAAGCTCTGGATGCCCACTCTGCCTCAGAGGGTCCCCACGGGGTATCCTAGATCTCAGTCTCCTTACTACTCCATCTTCTGGGAAGTATCTTTCTGGAGGTCATGATTGATGACAACAGGAGGGGAGGATGGGGTTCATAGGCAGCCCTGCGTGTGAGCCTGCACTACCTGTGCCCCTTGCACTACCATAGCCGCCCAAACTCTTCCAACAATGCTAGGTCTGCCATATCTAGTCCAAGCTGTAACATGTCCATGCTGTCATCACCAGGAAATTGCAAGAGGGGGTAACTGCCTCTTACCTACCCTTATATCCTCTATGTTGCTCCCCCCTTCCTACTTGCATATCAACTCCCCTACCAGTTACCTTCTTCTGCAATTTTCCTATGCATTTCCATTTATACCTTTTAATCCTTTAACTCCCTCCCCTCTTGATTGTCATGTAGCTTGTCCTCCCCATGGGTTCCCCGACTTTTCTTATTCATTGTAGCAAAAATAAAGGCGGCACTCTCCAAAGCAAAAATCTTTAACCTTCATTCAAATATTAAAAGGTCATTCAGGAAGTAAGGAAGATATAGGCTGCATCCAGGATGACAGCCATTTCATGCACACCTGCACTTCAGGAGGACCTGTTGAAGTGCAAGTGTGCATGAAATGGCCGCCATCCTGGACACAGCCCATATTTCCCCTCTGTCCTACATGGCCTTTTAATATTTGAATAAATGTTGAAGATTTTTGCATTGGTGTGTGCCACCTTTTATCTTTTCATACAATGAATATGCTACCTACGTGATCTTGTGGGGTTGCACCTGTATTTGCAAAGTAGTGCCGAAATTCTATACCCTGAAAATCTCCTTATACACATGGCTGGAAATAATTATCCCATACCGGTGGTGCAGGTTGGGTATTCTGTGATGTAGACTTTCCTCAAAAATCATCTCTTTACCTATGGGCTAATTACAGATCCATCTCTGACCTCCAGCTCCCCTTCATGTCGAATATCCAAGAATGATGTTCTATTCTCACCTAATCACTTATCTCTTTGGTAATTCTCTTGGCAATTTGCAGTATCAGTCCTTTACACTCTACGCTCGCTAAACTGTCAAACGACCGACCTACTAACAGCTAAATTGAATGTCACCTATTTTCTGCTGTCACTAGTGTATCTTTCGGCAATATTTAGATTCTCCTTAATATGTTCCACTCTATTGGTCATAAAGATACTACTGTCTCTTGGATCTCTACCTAAGTGTATAGTCATTCAGTGTCTCATTTACTGGCTCTTCTTCTTGTGTTCTTCCTTCCTCTTTTTCCTCTACACCGCCCTTATTAAGCTGAAAGGTTGGCTTTCAGTACCATCTCCACGCTGATGACGTCTAAATATATAATTCTTCCTTGCCATTTTCTCTGCAATACTACTAAACACAAGTTATTTCCTTGGTGTCTAATGGCATATCCCCTCTCCACTACCTAACATGATATTACCCCTTTGTGATGGAGCCAATTCTGACATTAAAGCACCACTCCAGCTTATGTATTAATTTCATTCTGGACTGGTGCTTTAAATCTGTCCCCAGTCCCGTTTTCTACAACAACCAATGGCTTAATCTTTTTCCAGCATCGCTCAGGTCAATGTCCTGTGATTTGTGACCTGCCAGCAAAACCAGTGTTTGCTATAGTGTGCTGGAGGTCACAACTCAATGCAACTGTAGAACAGTCAAGTTCTGACTTTGTTTTGTTTCTCTGCATCTTTGGATGTTTGGTTCGAATCACGGTTTTTGGAATTTACATGGAAACCCTTTAGTATGTGCTCAGCGGAAAGCACACTGTACATGTAAACCAAGCCTTATCGAATTTTTAAGGGGTAGATTAAAGAAAAAAACATCGGTACAAGAATAGTTCTTATTTTTATTTTGCAAGGTTCACCATGTAGCATTAGTGATAAGACGACTTTATTCTTCCACCCCTAAATAGTGCCTACAGGCAGAAATGATTGCGGTGGGCCCAGACATACATGATGATTAATCATTAAAACAGTCTGCTTTACTAATGAGTGTCGTGCAAACCTGAATGTTCTGGATTGATGAAGTAGTAAATGAATGGTGGATGGCCACCATGTCCCAACAAGGCAGCAACATCAGCAAAGAGTGGGTAGAGTCGTGTTTTGGGCTGAAATCATAGGGAGAGAGCTGGTACGCCTTTTTAGGGTCCTTGAAGGTGGTAAAATGCCCTTGGGAAAGTAAATTCAGTTTTTCACTGACAACTTTCTTCCATATAATCAAAAAGAAGAACTGTACAGTAGTGTTTAAAATAATAGCAGTACAATATGACTAACCAGATTATTTACTGTCTTTGGTATACATTATGTTACCACATCAAACAATTTACCAGTTGGTGCAGTAGATTCTAAGAAAACCAACAGATTCCGCATTCATGATCTGCCTGTTTTTGAGTCTATGTATTTGAATAATTTAATGCTAGCGGAGCAAGCATCATGATATGGCCTTGTTTCTCTTATTATGGTGCTGGGCTTATTTACCACATACCAGGGATCATGGACCAGTTTGCATATATCAAAATACTTGAAGAGGTCATGTTTCCTTATGCAGCAGAGGAAACTTGAAATGGGTGATTCAACAAGACAAAAACCCTAAACATACCAGTAAATAAGAAAAATCTTGGTTCCAGTCCAAGATAAAATTAAGGTTATGGAGTAGTTAGCCCAATCCCTCGACCTTAATCCGATAGATCACTTGTGGGGTGACATCAAAAATGCTGTTTCTGAGGCAAAGCCAACAACTGCAAGAAAATTATGGGATGTAGTCTAAGCATCCTGGGCTGTAATAACACTTGACAGGTGCCATACGTTGGTTGGCTTTATGCAACATACATGTGAAGCAATTCTAATAAACTGTGGTTACACAACTAAATATTAGGTAAGGCCCCTTTCACATCAGCATTTTTTGCTGATTGCAGCAGATTCGGCGTTTTTTTGCGTGGCCACAAGTGTCGGTTCACGGCAATACTGCACTTGCTGCACATGCTGCAAGCTCCATAGACAATGCATGGGGTTTGCCGCAAGTGTGCCACAAATGAGCCGCAAGTGCGACCGTTAGGTGGCAAATCTGCCAGATCTGCCGCAATCAGTGAAAAACGCTGATGTCCCGCTTGGGGGGTGAGGGAATCAGGTAACTTGATGGTGTTATGGGCAAAGGGGGTCAGGAAAACCTAATGTGACTCTGATGCTGGGGTCCCTGGCTTTCCCTGATCTCGGAGGTACCCCTGATGGTGAGGAGTTCCGAGCCGCCACCCTGCATCCTAAACTCCTGATTAGCCCTAGGCTGAGGGCCCCTACCTACACCCACGGGTCAGGGATCACAGCTTCTCCCACGGCAATAGAACTCCAGGAGAGGCTTCAGCACAGCAGCAAGGTTTCTTCTCAGCTCAATGACCAAGAGGCAATTAACACTATAAACGGCGTCTGACAGAGGAGAGGGAAAGATATTTAAAGCCAGGGGGAGGGGATTCCAGGTCAGTCACACTTCAACCTCTCAACCAGCAGCTGAACATAATAGTGAATGCAGCTCTGGAGCACAACACGGGAGTCAAGACCTTCACACCAATCCCTCATGCAGCCCTTAAAGGAAAACAACACATACAGCAGCATCCAGCAATGTCAGCGCAAACTAAGCAAGTGACAGCTGATGTGAAAGGGGCCTAAGTGATTCACAGGAATACTAAATCCTACATAAAAGAAGAATACATATTTTGAGTTTGCAAATACAAATGCATACACTGCTATTTTGTTGAAGAGCCCAATGTTCATTTTTTGTTATTTTATGTAAATTAGTTAAAAATTATATACATTCCTCTTTATCTTTTAATTTATAAAACAGTGTACAATGTTCCCAATGTAAGGAAATAAAGACTAACTTTGGACTTCGGACTTAACTCATGTTTTTTAATACACTGCTATTATTTTGAACACAACTATAGCAAAAGCATCTTCATGCACGACAATGTACCATGTCATGCTGCATAGAACAAGTCTGATCATGTACTGCTATGGGCATAAAAGGAGAGAAACTCATGGGTGGCTACCAGCTTCCCCTGGCCACTACCCTAGTGAGAACCTTTAGAGTATCTTCAAGCAAAAGATCTATGAGGGGGAGGCAGTTTACATCAAACACCAGTCCTGGAAGCCCAAAAACAAAATTCCTTTAGCAATCCATAAAAACAGGTAAGGCTAGGGTCACACTTAAAAGGCACAATGCAGTAATCGCATCCATTTCCGGATGTGGTTTTACCGTGTGCCTTCATACCATCATTTAATAGTAAAACTGCAACCCTCATTCCGCATCTGGATGCATTAACGCATCCGGTTTTGGTATGTGGGTGTTTGCAATTTTAAAAACCATATCCGGATCCAGTTCCAGTACCACAAAGTACATTTATGTACCTTGCAGTACCGTATCCTGTCCCATAAGTGCCCATGTTAAAAAAAAGCGCATCTGGTTTTTCAACCACTTCGAAAAATGCAGCCTGCATGATTTTTATTGCAGGCTACAAAGCCGGATGTGGTAACCGGATTGCAAATAGTGCAATCCGGTTTTTCTATGAAGCCTATGGGCTGCGGATCCGGTTTTGAGCATTTTTAATGCTCAAAACCGGATCCGGATGTTAAAAAATACCGCAGGTGTGACCCTAGCCTAAATCCATGGAAACAAACTTTGAAAAAAAAAACCTTGATGCATTTCTACCGTATTATATGTCCTTAATCATAAGCATACACTGTATACTTATGACTTAGGGCATGTGATAAGCCAGAAAGAACTCAAGGTTTCTTTTTAACATGCATTTTTTTTACATGGATTTACCTGTTGTCATGGATTGCTACATAAATGAATTTTTTTCACGCTGACTTTACCCTTCAGACTTTAATATCTTGGCTGCTTCTCACCCACTATACACCCACCCGATAGACACCCACTGACAGCATTGTCTCAGCTTTACATTGATATACAAGATAAATGGATGCAAAAATTGTGTAGCTGGAGTCCTATGTTAGCATTTGACTTGGACTGTTAAATTTTTTTGATTACAAAACTTTTAATTTCAGTAAATGTGACCAATTAATGCTGTAAATTCAACAAAGGACCATTTTCAGTATATTACAGCCTAAATAATGTTAGTAAACACTTTTGTGCATAATTATTTGAAACAGTGCATTTTGACTATTTTTAGTTTTATAAAAGAAAATGTTATCATTGGGAGGTTTGTCCAATCAAATTTTACTTATACTTAAATGGCTTATGATTTGAACATTATACTGACTTACTGTAGTTGTGCAAGCCATTTAGGAAAAGCAGAGAAAATAGCATTTGCATAATAATTTGGAATGTGGTATATTCCTCGTATAAGCGATTATCAACCATTATAAAAGCACCCTAACAGCCTGAACCTCCCATTCCCATATCTAAGCCCTGTCTTGAGCTGTACCAGTTTTCTTCTTTTAAAGTGAACCTGTCATAAGTTTTAGGGGTTCTAAACCCTGCCCACCACCTTTAACATACTGTAATTGGGGTTCCTGTAACCCCTTTAAATCCCCAGACGTCCCCTACACACTTCATAAAACAATTTTTAATCTGTCCCATACCATATGCTAATTTCTTTTATGGGTCATAAGGTGACTGCACATTGTGTTCAGCGCAGACCCGCTCTATGGAAACAGCACCCCGTCCTGATTGTATGGAAGGGTATGACATAGCAACATTATCCACATAAGTCTCGCACCTGCATGGTTGCGCACCTCACTTTGCCTTGTTGAACAGCCAGTGATTCCATGGTGCAGGTGCGAGACATCGGTCTCGCATCATCCTCACAGTGCCCAATGTCTTGCGCCTGCGCAGTGGAATCACTGGCTGTTCAACAAGGCAAAGTGAGGTGCGCAACTGTGCAGGTGCGAGACTTGGGAACTGTGTGGATGACATCACTATGTCATCCAGTTGCACACAGAGAGAAGGGGCGGCGTTTCCATTGAACGGGGTGGCACTGACCACAATCTGCCGAGCCCCATATGACTCATAAAAGAAATTAGCATATGGAGCGGGACAGATTAAAAGTCGTTTTCTGAGGTAAGTAGGGGGACAACTGGGGATACGAAGGGGTTTCAAGAATCCCAATTACATCATGTTAAAGGTGGTGGGCAGAAACCCCAAAACTGGTGACAAGTGCACTTTAACATTACCTCCAAACAATCAATAGCAAGGCTGGTAACTGGCTCATGTAACACTTTCACCTTTTGTCACTCTATCGCCTCACAGATTGAAAGCTCTTGTGAGCAGGTCCCTCACTACTCTTATTAGAGTTGCTGACTAACCTGTTGCTTTTCATATTTGATTTTGTTTGTACTATAACCTTCCGAATTGTTGACTTAGAGGTTGCCACTGTATAAATACAATTGTTATAAATTGCAAAAATACCTCTGTAGTTTATCAAAACACATATTACAGAAACCAACAAAATCTAAAAATTGCACAACATTTTGTAATTATGGCCAAACAAAGGGCAAAAACAAGAAAAATTAACACTAGCGCCTACTATGTCAGATATAATTGACTGCGCAAATAGCTGCCGGCTGTGTCAAAAACAAATGAATCCTTAAGAGGTTAACACATAAGTATATACAATCCCATTAACCGGATAAATAAATGCTTTGAGTTAATTTCTACTGGTAGATTACTATGGTAAAATTCCCATTGTAAGTCTGTCTTGGATGGATGACACTTACCATCCTGGAATGTTTTTGCTGACACTGATCAGTTTGCACTTGGAGCCTGAAATTTATACTCGGTGAAGGACCTTAGGCCCCTTCCTGAACAAAAGGTAATATTGACTTCTATACATTCCGTTTGGTGACATTTCGTCATTTTTCAGGTTCGGTTTACACTATTTGAAGAGACTCCATCAGCCGTCCTGTCAGACAAAAGGTAAGGAATACATAGCACTGCATGCAACACAATTTTCCTATCAAAATGACAGATATCTCAATCTTCACAATGGGATATTTTAGATGCACTTTACACCATGTTCCAAATTATTATGCAAATGTTCTTTTTCTCAGATTTTGCTAAATTATCGGTGCAATAAAAGCCAGCACATGTTAGAGTATACATCGAATTTTATTAAAGAAACCTCCAAATGATAAAAGAATTACCTTCAAAATTAAAAAAACCCTAAATGCATTCTTCCAAATTTTTAGACACAGTAGAGTTTTTAAACATTTGATGTTTGAAAGAACTTAAAATGCACATTTGTTGAATTTGCAGCATTAGGATGTCACTTTCACTGAAATAAAAAGCTATTTAACTCCAAAGCATCCTAACAGTCCAAGTTACATGTTAACATAGCAACCCTTCTTTGATGTCACCTTCACAATTCTAGCATCCATTGAACTTGTGAGTTTCTGGAGAGTTTCTGCTTGTATTTCTTTGCATGATGCCAGAATAGCCTCCCAGAGCTGCTGTTTTGATGTGAACTGCCTCCCACACTCATAGATCTTTTGCTTGATTATACTCCAAAGGTTCTCTTTAGGGTTGAAGTCAGGGGAGATAGTGGCCAAACCATGAGTTTATCTCCTTTTATGCCCATAGCAGCCAATGACACAGAGGTATTCTTTGCAGCATGAGATGGTGCATTGTCATACATGAGGATAATTTTGCTCCTAAAGGCACATTTTAGCTTTTTGTACCATGGAAGAAAGTTCTGTCAGAAACTCTATATACTTTGCAGAGGTCATTTTCACACCTTCATCAACCTTAAAGGGGCCTATCAGCTGTTTCCCAATGATTCCGGCCCAAAACATGATTCCTCCACCTCCTTGCTGACGTCGCAGCCTTGTTGAGACATGGTGGCCATCTACCACCCATCCACTACTCCATCCAGGGTTGCTTGGTACTCATCAGTAAACATGACTGTTTGAAAATTAGTCTACATGTATGTCTGGGCCCACTGCAACCGTTTCTGCTTGTGAGCACTGTTTAGGGGTGGCCGAATAGTAGGTTTATGCACCACAGCAAGCCTTTGAAGGATCCTACTTTGAGGTTCAAGGGACTTCAGAGGCACCAGCAGCTTCAAATATCTGTTTGTTGGTTTGTAAGGCCTTTTTAGCAACTGCTCTCTTAATCCGATGAACTTGCCTGACAGAAACCTTCCTCATTCTGCCTTTATCTGCACGAACACGTCTGTGCTCCAAATTAGCTGCAAATTTCTTCACAGTACGACGATCACGCTGAAGTTTTTGTGCAATATCTAATGTTTTTATCCCTTGTCCAAGGCATTGCACTATTTGTTGCTTTACGGCAGCAGGGAAATCCTTTTTCTTTCCCATGTTACTTGAAAACTGTGGCCTGCTTAATATTGTGGAACACCCAAATTTCCTTTCATTGGGCTCATCAGCCAAACTAATTATCACAGGTATCTGAGATTCATTTCAGTGATCCATAGAACCCTGAGACACAATACCATCAATGGGTTTCATTGACAAAAAAAAAAAAAACCCCTATGACACTTAAAACCAATTTGCATAATAATTTGGAACATGGTGAACATCCATCACATCCATCACATCCATCACATTCAGCAATGCGTTGTGGAGCACAGTTTGGAAAAAATTGGACATTTGAAATAGTGTGCGGGCCACATTTCTCTTTTTCGGGGCCCCTTCGGTTCCTAAACAGGAGAAACCGCCAACAAGTGACCCCATTTTGAAACAACACCCCTCATGCATTTTACCCAGTGACATAGTAAGCATTTTGAACCTTGAACTACTAAACAGAATTTGATAATATTAGGTTTTATCATTTATTTCACAAAAATGTTGCTCTAGTCCCATATTTTTTACTTTAGCAAGAGGTAACATCAAAAAGTGGCCCCCAAAGTTTATTACACACTTCCTTCTATCAGTGATACCCCACATGTAATCAACAAGTTCTGTTTGGGCAAAAGAAGGTGTTGGAAGACAAGGAGCAATATTTGAATTTTGCAAGACAAACTAGTTCCAATAGATTGCATGCACTATGTCAGTTTTACAGAGCCCCTGAGGTACCCAAACATCAGAAGCCCCACAAGTGACCTGATTTTGAAAATGAGACCCATCAATGAATTCTTGTAGGGGTGTTGAACCCATAGGTGCTTCTCAGAACTTTTTTAAATGTAGTGGGAATATGGAAAAAAAATTCACTAAAATTTTTTAATTTTCACAATGGATAATAGGAGAAAATTGACCCCATCATCTATGTAATTTCTCCCAAAGACAATGATACCCAATTACCAATATATAGTCAAAAATTAATGCTTGGCAAATCTCAGAAAGCAAATAGCGCTTTTAAATATTTGGAACGCATTATAGACGTATGAGGGCTTGTTTTATGCAGGACGAGTTGAACCTTTGAATAACATCAATCATTTTACCATTTAGTGTGGTGGAAAACACAAAAATCAAAAAAAATTCTGGTTAAAGTGTTCTTTGGGTTTTTATGTACCATATACTCACTATATGGTAAAACGGAGCTGGAAGTATGATTCCCCCTGGTTGTTATACGTTTTTAGATGTATACTTTTACTTTTATCTAAGTGTTGAAAAAAAATTCAGAAAAAAAATAGAATTGTGCCTTTGTTGCCATTTTCAAGATCCATAGAGTTCTTACTTTTCAGTATCTGGAACTATGTGATGGTTTATGTTTTACTTATTGAGCTGACATTTTTAATTATACCATTTTTGATCGCCTGTTATTGCATGTTATTGCTATCTTGCAGCAAGTAAAAAACATAATTTTGACAATTTAACCTTTTTCCTTAATGCAGTTTACAGATCAGCTTAATATACAGTGGGTATGGAAAGTATTCAGACCCCTCTAAATTTTTCACTCTTTGTTTCATTTCAGCATTTTGTAAATTCAAAACAAGTTTATTTTTTTTTCTTATTACACTCAGCACCCCATCTTGACTGAAAAAACACAGAAATGTAGATATTGATGCTAATTTATTAAAAAAAAGAAAAACTCAAATATCACATAGTCATAAGTATTCAGACCCTTTGTTCAGACATTCATAATTAAGTGACATGACGTCCATTTCCTTGTGATCCTCCTTGAGATGGTTCTTCTCCTTCATTGGAGTTCAGCTGTGTTTAATTAAACTGATAAGACTTAATTTGGAAAGGCACACACCTGTCTATATAAAACCTAACAGCTCACAGTGCATGTCAGACCAAATGAGAATCATGAGGTCAAAGGAACTGCCCAAAGAGCTCAGAGACAGAATTGTGGCAATGCACAGGCCAAGGTTACAAAATAATTTCTGCAGTACTGAAGGTTCCTAAGAGCACAGTGGCCTCCATAATCCTTAAATGGCAGAAGTTTGGGACCACCAGAAGTCTTCCTAGGCTTGGCCATCCAGCCAAACTGAGCAATCATGGGAAAAGAGCCTTGGTGAGAGAGGTAAAGAAGAACCCCAAGATCACTGTGATGGAGCTCCAGAGATACAGGAAGGAGATGGGAGGAAGTTCCCCAAAGTCAGCTATCACTGCGCCCCTCCACTAGTCGGGCTTTAAGTGGCAGAATGGCTTGACGGAAGCCTCTCCTCAGTGCAAGACATATGAAAGCACACATAGAGTTAGCAAAAAAAAACACATGAAGGATTCCCAGACTATGAGAAATAAGATTCTCTGGTCTAAAGGGACAAAGATAGAACTTTTTGGTGATAATTCTAAGCCGTATGTGTGGAGAAAACCAGGCACTGCTCATCACCTGCCCAATACAATCCCAACAGTGAAACATAGTGGTGGCAGCATCATGCTATGGGTGTGTTTTTCCGCTGCAGGGACAGGATGACTGGTTGCACTTGGCCACATTCATGTTTCCTTTAATTGTAGAGATATTCTGGATGAAAAACTCTTCCAGAGTGCTCTGGACCTCAGACTTGGCCGAAGGTTCACCTTCCAACAAGACAATAACCCTAAGCACACAGCTAAAATAACAAAGGAGTGGCTTCCCAACAACTCTGTGACCATTCTTGATTGCCCAGCTAGAGCCCTGACCTAAACCCAATTGAGCATCTCTGGAAGACCTGAAAATGGCTGCCACCAACGTTCACCATCCAACCTGATGGAACTGTAGAGGATCTGCAAGGAAGAATGGCAGAGGATCCCCAAATCCAGGTGTGAAAAACTTGTTGCATCATTCCCAAGAAGACTAATGGCTGTACTAACTCAAAAAGGTGCTTCTACTCAATACTGAGGAAAGGTTCTGAATACTTATGAAAATGTGAAATTTCAGTTATTCTTTTTTAATAAATTTGCACAAATATCTACATTTCAGTTTTTTTCAGTCAAGATGGGGTGTAGAGTGTGCATTAATGAGGAAAAAAATGACCTTTTTTGAATTTACCAAATGGCTGCAATGAACCAAATAATTAAAAATGTAAACGGGTCTGAATACTTTCCATACCCACTGTATTTTATATTTTGATAGACCGAGAATTTCTGAATGTGTTGCTACCAAATATGTATATTTTTACTTACTTTACAATGGTTTTAATTCCAATGACAAATTGGGGTGATTTTAACTTTTATTTTTTTTTTTTAATTTTTAAAAAACTTTCTTTTTCAATTGTTATTTATTTTATAAGACCCCTTAGGGTGCCTCAACATTGCACTGTTTGATCGCTTCTGCAGCACAGAACTGTTGTAATCACATTGTAATAGCAAGAGTGGAATTTGTCAAAGTGCATATTGACAAGCCGCATAGCTCCTGAGGGAATGTATTTGGGGCAGATGAGACATAACTGAACATGGAACATCATACCTGTTATGAAACATGGAGGAGGCTTGGTTTGTTTTGGGGCTGATTTCCTGTATCTAGCACAAGTTGTATTGAATCTGTGCAGAGTACAATAAAATCTCAAGACTATCGAAGCATTCTGTAAGGTAAATGTTCTGCCCATTGTCAGAAAGATTGATGTGAGTCGCAGGTCAGGGGTCCTCCTACTGAATACTGACCCAAAACACAGCCAAAATCATCCAAATATGGCAAGGAGTAATGTATTGGGACTTTTCTTAAATAGCCTTCTATGAGCCTGATATAAATACTATTGAATATCTGGCCCTCCACACCTGAGACAGCTGGAATCGTTTGCTCATGAACAGTGGGCCAAAATACCTGTGGACAGGTACAGAAGTGTCATTGAGATTTATAGAAATCATCAGTGATTGGCTCAAAAGATTGTGCAACCAGATAGTACTGTATTATACACTCCCTGCTGATTCTCATGGATCTCTCTGTTGCATTAGATACTATGGATCACCAACTCCACCACACCATGCTCTGCTTTATTGGGCTCAAGGACACCACTTTCTCCTGTTTATCCTCATCCTCGCTGACCGTTCCTTCACTGTATCTTTTGCCAGCTCCTCCTTATTTGCCCATCTTATCACTGTCGCGGTTCCTCAGCGCTCAGTCCAAGGCCCCATTCTCTTCTATTTATACATTCCCCCTATTGAACAAATCATCAGTAGAGATGTGCGAACCTTCCCCGAACATTTTTGTCAATTTCATGTTCAGCCCTGTGCATGGCAGATTCTTTTTGGATTCCGAAACCCGAGCAATTTCCAAAAAAGTTGGCAAACGCGGATTTGTTTGGTGAATAATCGGATTAAAAAAAGCATTACTGCGGTTAAGTGATGCTTTTCTCCTACCTTCTGACAGTGTAGGATAACGGGCATGACGTGTTTGATGAGGGGGTGTGGAGAGGTCAGTGTAGCATCAAACCTCATTTTTTTCCCAGCATTTTTCATGTAAATGTCCCTGGTTTGCAGCCAATCAGGGAACATAAAACATCCATAAGATGAAGACACAAGGGTTTGTGTCATTGGTTGACTTGTTTCATTGGCTGCCAAAGTCACATATCCCTAAGGATATAAAAAGTGGCCTTTTGCCATCGTTGCTATTTTGAGAGTGTTAATGCAAGAGACTGTACTGCTGCCGCTATATGCTGCTCCATGTTGCTCCGTCCATGTTACACAATTAGATAGCTAGCTACTGCGTCGCTTTTTAGTTAGAATAGGAGTGTCCATCCGGACAAAGGCATTTGGTACTGAGAACAAGTGTGATTACTAAACCTGTGTTTTCTTACTTCATTCCAGAAGCCTATTGCTCCTTTACAAAGAAATGATGTTAGATCTTTTACAGAGGTTTGAAATCAGATTTCTACCCACCAGTCATACAGGAAAACGTAGTGGACCTGTTTCAAGATTAGGTAGCAAAAGACATAGAAGCCCTTATCTATAATAGAACTACTAGTAATCTCACAAAAAGAGAGAAGAAAGCATTAAAAGAGTTGAAATCTTGGAAGGATGTAGTGGTACGTAAGGCTGACAAAGGGGGCAACACGGTACTTTTGAAACGATAAGATTACTTACGAGAAGCAGAGAGACCCAAAAACATACAAAAAATTGAGTTTTGACATAACCAATAAATGTAAAGAAAAATTGAGATCACTACTAAAAAAAGCAGTAGATAGAGGGGTGTTGAGTATAAAAGAAGCGGAAAAACTATATCCTGATTTTCCAAATAAGCCCCATTGGTATTTTTTGCCAAAAATTCATAAGTTGAGGGTTGCACCACCAGGGAGGCCGATTGTGTCGGGGGTCGAGTCAGTAACCGAGCCCCTGTCGCAGTACCTAGACTGGTGGTTGCAGCCATTCACAAATGAAATACCGGCTTTTTTGAAAGATACAAATGAGTTCTTGGAGATATTAAAAGGGGTGGAATGGCGGGAAGGATTCCAAATAGCCTCCATCGATGTGGAGAGCCTATATACCAGGATCCCCCAACACCAAGCGGTGAAGGTAGTCAAGGAAGTTTTGGGTGTAACTAATCTATCAGATCCTGAGAGGGCCTTTTTGAAAAACATCAAATACTATTATCGTTACGTGGACGATGTATTTATTGTTTGGGAGGGTGAAAGAAAGGATTTTGAAGCCTCTACAATGGAGGGTGAAACTTTAGAGTTTCTTGATGTGAAGGTATCTATAAAAAATGGTCAAATCTGTACTGAAAATGTTAGAAAACCTACTGCCACAAATGCGTTATTGCATTACAGGAGTAACCATCCGTCCCATGTTAAAAGAGGTATACCCTATAGCCAGATGTTAAGATTAAGGAGATTGAATAATTCGGATGAAGGGTATAAAAAACAAATGAAGGCGTTAGAAAACCGATTTAAAGAATGAGGCTACCCAGTAAAACTAGTAGAGGAGGCAAAAAATAGAGTAGACTTAACATGGAAGGAAGGACGTCAGAAGGCAGCAAATAAGAGGAAAGAGGATAAAAGATTCATTTTTAATTTCAAATTTGGACCAATGGATACTGCTATACGTAAAGCAATCAAGAGGAATTGGTACTTGATTGAAAGTGACAGGCACTTACATGAAGTGGCTCTACAGGGACCTTTAGTGACCCATAGACGATGTAAAAATGTGGGAGACATGATAGTTAGAAAAAGGTTGTCCCCAGAAAAAACGTGGATGGAGAAGTAGAGTCTTATGGGGAATTTTAGATGTGGTAACTAGTGATGAGCGAGTACTAAAATGCTCAGGTGCTCGAAGCTCGGGCCGAGCATCCCGAGATACTCGTGTACTCGGCTCGAGTACCGAGCCCAATGTTATTCTATGGGAGACCCGAGTATTTTTATGAAATGACTGCCGGCAGCATGTAGAAACCCTAAAAATGTCACAAAAGTCTCAGAAGAGTGCTCAAATGACATGGCAACACCATGGGGAAGACCCCTGGAAGCATTTCTCACTCAAAAGTCACAGCTGTGAACAATCTTGTCCGAGTTTCACGCCAATTTTACGGAGTCACCAGAAAACCTTCCAAAATGACACCAAAATGAATATTCAGGGTGGAAATGTTAAGGGCACATACCCAATAGTGAGATACAGCTGGTGTATGTTACTTTTTGTGATTACATGAAAGATTTTACGTGAAAACATTGTGCGGCACTCCGATGTCCCCGAGAAGAGACGTACATGAAGCCCTGTCTTGACATATTGTGCCCATTTTGAGGAACTGGGTCTATTCTAGTATTTTCCTTTGCCAGGGCAGTCTAAAATTGGGAGGTTCACCAATGCCTCTGGATAGAGACGTGCATGAGGGCCTGTAAACCTGAAGTGCCCATTGTAAGGAAGTGGGTGTATTGGAGTATAGCCCTTTGGCAGGGCAGCCAAAAATTGAGAGGCTCCACATTGTCTCTGGATAGAGACGTGCAGGAGGGCCTGTAAACCTGAAGTGGGTGTATTGTAGTATAGCCCTTTGGCAGGGCAGCCAAAAATTGGGAGGTTCAACAATGACCCATGCATACAGACATGCAGTAGGGCCTGTAAACCTGAAGTGGGTGTATTCTAGTATAGCCCTTTGGCAGGGCAGCCAAAAATTGGGAGGTTCAACAATGACCCATGCATACAGACATGCAGTAGGGCTGTAAACCTCAAGTGGGTGTATTGTAGTATAGCCCTTTGGCAGGGCAGCCAAAAATTGGGAGGTTCAACAATGACCCATGCATACAGACATGCAGTAGGGCCTGTAAACCTGAAGTGCGTGTATTCTAGTATAGCCCTTTGGCAGGGCAGCCAAAAATTGGGAGGTTCAACAATGACCCATGCATACAGACATGCAGTAGGGCCTGTAAACATGAAGTGGGTGTATTGTATTATAGCCTTTTGGCAGGGCAGCCAAAAATTGGGAGGCTCCACATTGTCCCTGGATAGAGACGTGCATGAGGGCCTCAAAACATTTTTCCATTGAAAAGGAGCGGGTCTCCTGTCGTTGTAATGCCCATTCTAAAAGAATGGGCGAAAAAATTTACCACTGCGGGTATACCTGAAACAACAGCCTAACTATTGTAACGGTCATCATGGTGGCACATGAGGAGAAGGAGGAGCAGTCCAGCGATTAGCCAAAGTCCAGAAGTGTGTACCCATGGGTGAGTGGAGGTACATGGCAAATTCCCATAACAAAATTTAAATTCAGTTGTCATTTGTTGGTGGTGTGGTGAAGTCTGGCCCAATCCAACCCTTGTTCATCTTGATCAGAGTCAGCCTGTCAACATTTTCAGTTGACAGGCGGGTGCGTTTATCAGTAATGATACCACCTGCGGCACTGAAAACACGCTCTGACAAAACGCTAGCGGCAGGGCAGGCCAGGACTTCCAAGGCGTAAAGAGCCAATTCATGCCACGTGTCCAGCTTGGAGACCCAATAATTGTAAGGCACAGAGGAATCTCGCAGTACAGTTGTTCGATCTGCAAGGTACTCCTTCAGCATCTGGCCAAACTTAGCATTTCTTGTGGCACTACCCCGCACCTCAGGGGCTGTCGTACGTGAGGGGCTGAGAAAACTGTCCCACATCGTAAAGACTGTTCCCCTACCTCTGGCGGATTGGACTTGTGCCCCTCTCGGCCGTACGCCTTGGTTGTCCACCGATTCCTGTCCTATGCCGCTAGCGTTTTGTGAGGGGAATGATTTGCCTACTTCCGTGACTATGGCCTTCTGGAACTGCTGCATTTTGGCTGACCTCTCCGCCTCAGGAATGAGAGACATTAAGTTCTCCTTGTAGCGTGGGTCTAACAGTGCTGCCAACCAGTACTGATTGTCGGCCAAGATGTTCTGAACGCGAGGGTCACGAGCCAGGCAGCTTACCATAAAGTCAGCCATGTGCGCCAGACTCTTAACAGCCATCACTTCAGTATCCAGACCAACACGATGACTGAACATGCTGTCCTCCTCCTCCTCTTCATCTCCCTGTCCTCTGGCCAGCCACGCTGAATCGAGGGTATGACTGGTGTGCATGTCATATCCTCAATTTGGCCAGAGAGTTGCTCCATGTCTTCATCCTCCTCCTCCTCGTCATAGTCCTCCACTGCACGTTGTGATGAGATGAGGCTGGGCTGTGTGTTTTCACCCACACCCACTACTGTTTCTTGCTCCAAGTCATCGCGCTCGGCCTGCAATGCATCCTCTTTGTTTTTCAGCAGAGACCGTTTTAGAAGGCAGAGTAGTGGTATGGTGACGCTAATAATGGCGTCATTGCCGCTCACCATCTTGGTGGAGTCCTCAAATTTTGGAGGACGGTACATAGGTCGGACATCCATCTCCACTCCTCAGGTGTTATGTGTGGAGTTTGACCCATTTCCCGACGGCTTAGGTGATGCAGGTAGTCCACAACTGCCCTCTTCTGCTCACATATCCTGACCAACATGTGCAGAGTTGAATTCCAATGCGTAGGGACATCACACACCAGTCTGTGGGCCGGAAGAAGCAAACGGCGCTGAAAGCCGGCAAGGCCGGCTGAAGCAGCAGGTGACTTGCGAAAATGTGCAGACAGATGGCGAACTTTTACCAGCAGTTTAGACAGCTCTGGGTATGACTTTAGAAACCTCTGAACCACCAAGTTGAGCACATGGGCCACGCATGGAACATGCGTCAGCTGGCCTCGCCTCAAAGCTGCCACCAGGTTCCGGCCATTATCACACACGACCTTCCCTGGCTTTAGGTTCAGAGGTGTGAGCCAGTGATCTGCCTGCTGTTTCAGAGCTGTCCACACCTCTTCTGCATTGTGGGGTTTGTCACCTATGCAGACTAGCTTCAGCACAGCCTGTTGCCGCATCGCAGAGGCAGTGCTGCAGTGCTTCCAGCCTGGGACTGGTGTGGAGGGTACAGTGGATGAGGATGCACAGGAGGAGGAGGCTGAGGAGCATGACATTCCGGAGCTGTAGAGTGTCAGTGAAACCCTGACAGAGGTAGGGCCTGCTATCTTTGGTGTGGGAAGGACGTGTTCCGTCCCTCGCTCAAACTGGGTCCCAGCCTCCACAATATTAACCCAGTGTTTTGTCAAGGAGATGTAGCGGCCTTGCCCACAAGCACTTGTCCACGTGTCTGTGGTTAGGTGGACTTTGGCTGAAACACGTGTGATGCTGTTGGACACGTGGTTATGCAATGCGGGGACAGCACATCTGGAGAAATAGTGGCGGCTGGGGACCGAGTAACGTGGGACAGCACCCGCCATCAGGTTGCGGAATGCTTCCGTCTCCACCAGCCGGAAAGGCAACATTTCTAGCGCTATGAGTCACGAAATGTGAGAATTCAGGACTGTGGCATGTGGGGCGTTGTCAGCGTATTTGCGCCTGCGTTCAAATGTTTGCTGTATGGATAATTGAACGCTGCGCTGGGACAAGGACGTGCTTGATGGTGGTGTTATTTGTGCGTGGGCAACTTCAGGTGCAGGGCCGGAGGCTTGTTCGCGGCCAGCATGGACAGAGGATTGGCTCGCACGCACAACACGTGAAGACGTAGCAGTGACATCAGCAAGCACTGCTCCTCGACTCTGTTGTACTTCCCACAAAGTCGGGTGCTTGGCTGACATGTGCCTGATCATGCTGGTGGTGGTCAGGCTGCTAGGTTTCGTACCCCTGCTGATACTGGCATGGCAGGTGTTGCAAATGGCCTTTTTAGAGTCATCTGGAGCCAACTTAAAAAACTCGCAGACTCGGGAAGACCTAATATTTGCAGAGGCACCTTGAGTCGTGTTGTTGTTCCGGGGAACGGTTGCCTGCCTTCTGCCTGCGGACACGACCCTGCTTCGTACTGCTACGCCTCCCCCTGTGCACTGCTGGCCTCGCTCTGCAGATCCTCCTGCCATGTTGGGTCAGCTACTGGATCATCCACCACGTCGTCTTCCTCGTTTGCACCCTGATCCTCCTCCTGACTTCCTGGCAATTGTGTCTCATCATCGTCCACCCCTTGTTGAGACACGTTGCCAACGTTCCGTTCGTGAGAAAGTGGCTGCTCAAATATTTGGGCATCTGTACATACCATCTCCTCATCACCCACTTCAACAGGAGCTGGCGAGAGGCCATATTCTGCAAATGGATACGTGAACAGCTCTTCCGAGTGTCCTAGTGTGGGATCAGTAATGTCCGTGGACGTGTACTCTGCCTGGTGGTAGGAAGGAGGATCAGGTTGGGAAATGTGTGGTGCAGTATCACGGCTACTGACACTTGACCGTGTGGAAGACAGGGTGTTTGTGGAGATGCCCATCTGACTTGAAGCATTATCCGCTATCCAAGTAACAACCTGTTGACACTGGTCTTGGTTCAAGAGCGGTGTACTGTTGCGGGACCCAAGAATTTGGGACAGGACGTGCGAGCGAGTAGATGTGCCACTTTGTTGTTGCGAATTTAGTGCTTGCACACGACCTCGGCCTCTGCCTGCACCACCATCACGTCCACTTCCTTGTTCCTTGCGAACGCCCTTGCCAACGCCCTTGCGCATTTTGCCTGTATACAGTGACAACAGTCTGGTGACTGTTCAGGTCACAGGAGAGTAGGATTTTAATCCCTAACCTGTGTTAAGGTAGTAAGTACAACAGTCTGGTAACTGTAATGGTCACAGGAGAGAAGGATTTTAGTCCCTAACCTGTATCAAGGTAGTAAGTACAACAGTCTGGTGACTGTAATGGTCACAGGAGATTAGGATTTTAGTCCCTAACCTGTATCAAGGTAGTAAGTACAACAGTCTGGTGACTGTTCAGATCACAGGAGATTAGGATTTTAGTCCCTAACCTGTATCAAGGTAGTAAGTACAACAGTCTGGTGACCTGTAATGGTCACAGGAGATTAGGATTTTATCCCTAACCTGTATTAATGTAGTAAGTACAACAGTCTGGTGACTGTAATGGTCACAGGAGATTAGGATTTTAGTCCCTAACCTGTATCAAGGTAGTAAGTACAACAGTCTGGTGACTGTTAGGATCACAGGAGATTAGGATTTTAGTCCCTAACCTGTATCAAGGTAGTAAATACAACAGTCTGGTGACCGTAATGGTCACAGGAGATTAGGATTTTAGTCCCTAACCTGTATTAAGGTAGTAAGTACAACAGTCTGGTGACTGTAATGGTCACAGGAGATTAGGATTTTAGTCCCTAACCTGTATCAAGGTAGTAAGTACAACAGTCTGGTGACTGTAATGGTCACAGGAGATGTAGGATTTTAGTCCCTAACCTGTATCAAGGTAGTAAGTACAACAGTCTGGTGACTGTAATGGTCACAGGAGATTAGGATTTTAGTCCCTAACCTGTATCAAGGTAGTAAGTACAACAGTCTGGTGACTGTAATGGTCACAGGAGATTAGGATTTTAGTCCCTAACCTGTATCAAGGTAGTAAGTACAACAGTCTGGGACTGTAATGGTCACAGGAGAGAAGGATTTTAGTCCCTAACCTGTATCAAGGTAGTAAGTACAACAGTCTGGTGACTGTAATGGTCACAGGAGATTGGATTTTAGTCCCTAACCTGTATCAAGGTAGTAAGTACAACAGTCTGGTGACTGTTAATGCACAGGAGATTAGGATTTTAGTCCCTAACCTGTATCAAGGTAGTAAGTACAACAGTCTGGCGACTGTAATGGTCACAGGAGATTAGGATTTTAGTCCCTAACCTGTATTAAGGTAGTAAGTACAACAGTCTGGTGACTGTAATGGTCACAGGAGATTAGGATTTTAGTCCCTAACCTGTATCAAGGTAGTAAGTACAACAGTCTGGTGACTGTTCAGATCACAGGAGATTAGGATTTTAGTCCCTAACCTGTATCAAGGTAGTAAGTACAACAGTCTGTGACTGTAATGGTCACAGGAGAGTAGGATTTTAGTCCCTAACCTGTATTCAAGGTAGTAAGTACAACAGTCTGAGTGACGTAATGGTCACAGGAGATTAGGATTTTAGTCCCTAACCTGTATAAGGTAGTAAGTACAACAGTCTGGTGACTGTAATGGTCACAGGAGATTAGGATTTTAGTCCCTAACCTGTATCAAGGTAGTAAGTACAACAGTCTGGTGACTGTAATGGTCACAGGAGATTAGGATTTTAGTCCCTAACCTGTATCAAGGTAGTAAGTACAACAGTCTGGTGACTGTAATGGTCACAGGAGATTAGGATTTTAGTCCCTAACCTGTATCAAGGTAGTAAGTACAACAGTCTGGTGACTGTAATGGTCACAGGAGAATAGGATTTTAGTCCCTAACCTGTATCAAGGTAGTAAGTACAACAGTCTGGTGACTGTAATGGTCACAGGAGATGGGATTTTAGTCCCTAACCTGTATCAAGGTAGTAAGTACAACAGTCTGGTGACTGTAATGGTCACAGGAGATTAGGATTTTAGTCCCTAACCTGTATCAAGGTAGTAAGTACAACAGTCTGGTGACTGTAATGGTCACAGGAGATGAGGATTTTAGTCCCTAACCTGTATCAAGGTAGTAAGTACAACAGTCTGGTGACTGTAATGGTACAGGAGATTAGGATTTTAGTCCCTAACCTGTATCAAGGTAGTAAGTACAACAGTCTGGTGACTGTTCAGATCACAGGAGATTAGGATTTTAGTCCCTAACCTGTATCAAGGTAGTAAGTACAACAGTCTGGTGAATGTAATGGTCACAGGAGAGTAGGATTTTAGTCCCTAACCTGTTCAAGGTAGTAAGTACAACAGTCTGGTGACTGTAATGGTCACAGAGAGATTAGGATTTTAGTCCCTAACCTGTATTAAGGTATAAGTACAACAGTCTGGTGACTGTAATGGTCACAGGAGATTAGGATTTTAGTCCCTAACCTGTATCAAGGTAGTAAGTACAACAGTCTGGTGACTGTAATGGTCACAGGAGAGTAGGATTTTAGTCCCTAACCTGTATCAAGGTAGTAAGTACAACAGTCTGGTGACTGTAATGGTCACAGGAGATTAGGATTTTAGTCCCTAACCTGTATCAAGTAGTAAGTACAACAGTCTGGTGACTGTATGGTCAAGGAGATTAGGATTTTAGTCCCTAACCTGTATCAAGGTAGTAAGTACAACAGTCTGGTGACTGTAATGGTCACAGGAGAGTAGGATTTTAGTCCCTAACCTGTATCAAGGTAGTAAGTACAACAGTCTGGTGACTGTAATGGTCACAGGAGAGTAGGATTTTAGTCCCTAACCTGTATCAAGGTAGTAAGTACAACAGTCTGGTGACTGTAATGGTCACAGGAGATTAGGATTTTAGTCCCTAACCTGTATCAAGGTAGTAAGTACAACAGTCTGGTGACTGTAATGGTCACAGGAGATTAGGATTTTAGTCCCTAACCTGTATCAAGGTAGTAAGTACAACAGTCTGGTGACTGTTCAGATCACAGGAGATTAGGATTTTAGTCCCTAACCTGTATCAAGGTAGTAAGTACAACAGTCTGGTGACTGTAATGGTCACAGGAGAGTAGGATTTTAGTCCCTAACCTGTGTCAAGGTAGTAAGTACAACAGTCTGGTGACTGTAATGGTCACAGGAGATTAGGATTTTAGTCCCTAACCTGTATCAAGGTGGTAAGTACAACAGTCTGGTGACTGTAATGGTCACAGGAGATTAGGATTTTAGTCCCTAACCTGTATCAAGGTAGTAAGTACAACAGTCTGGTGACTGTAATGGTCACAGGAGAGAAGGATTTTAGTCCCTAACCTGTATCAAGGTAGTAAGTACAACAGTCTGGTGACTGTAATGGTCACAGGAGAGAAGGATTTTAGTCCCTAACCTGTATCAAGCTAGTAAATACAACAGTCTGGTGACTGTTATGGTCACAGAAAAGCTTGGATTCCGATCTGTATCACCCTGCCTTTATCCTCCTTGATTAGTCCTGAGAAGGACTGTTGTGGTCAGCAGCAGTTTGCAGCCCTGCTCCGGATCTACCTATGAGGGCCGCAAATCTGTCCCTAAGCAGCAGCAGACACTCTCCCTACACTCACTGTCTGGATGGCTGTGTGCAGAGCACAGGACGGCCGGGTCTTATAACGGCTCGGTCACGCTGTGCAGGCCGGCCAATCACTGCAATGCCACAACTAACAGGGCTGTGGCATTGCAGTGGTCTGTCAGCCAATCCCTGCATGTGGGCTGGCTCTCAAAAGAGCGCCAACATGCAGGGATGAGGACCACGAGCACAGCACGAGTATTGCGAGATTACTCGGTGCTCGCCGAGTAGCCCGAGTACAGTGATACTCGTGCGAGTACCGAGCAGCGCAGAGCATACTCGCTCATCACTAATGGTAACTGCAGTTTTTTTTTCACAACATTTGGTACAGAATCCTGTGAGAATTGGACATTTATATCATAGAGTGGAACAGTTTATCTCTTGTAGAAGTAAGAACGTAGTTTATGCCATTTTTTTGTCCCTGTGGACAATATTATGTGGGAAAGACAATAAGACAGTTGCAAGTAAGGTTTAGAGAAAATAGGAGATCTCTGGAAACAGGGATAGGGTCTACCAGATTGATTGAACACATGAGGCTAGCCCATAAGGGTGATCTCAATGCAATGTCCTTTGCAGGCCTGGAAAGAGTTACTCTGCCACCTTGTGGCGGAAATTTACATAAGCTACTGCTCCAGAAGGAGGCAAAATGGATAATGCGCCTTAGAGCTCAAGGTCCGTTAGGTTTCAATGTCTGCAGTATGCACGCAGCGGCCAGTCTGCACTGTGCACACAGCGGCCAGTCTGCACGGTGCACACAGCGGACAGTCTGCACTGTGCACGCAGCGGCCAGTCTGCACAGTGCACGCAGCGGCCAGTCTGCACTGTGCACGCAGGGCCAGTCTGCACTGTGCACGCAGCGGCCAGTCTGCACTGTGCACGCAGCGGCCAGTCTGCACAGTGCACGCAGCGGCCAGTCTGCACTGTGCACGCAGCGGCCAGTCTGCACGGTGCACGCAGCGACCAGTCTGCACGGTGCACGCAGCGGCCAGTCTGCACTGTGCAAGCAGCGGCCAGTCTGCACGGTGCACGCAGCGGCCAGTCTGCACGATGCACGCAGCGGCCAGTCTGCAGTGTGCACGCAGCGGCCAGTCTGCAGTGTGCACACAGCGGCCAGTCTGCAGTGTGCACGCAGCATCCAGTCTGCACTGTGGACGCAGCGGCCAGTCTGCACAGTGCATGCAGCAGCCAGTCTGCACGGTGCACACAGCGGCCAGTCTGCATGGTGCACACAGCGGACAGTCTGCACTGTGCACGCAGCGGCCAGTCTGCACAGTGCACGCAGCGGCCAGTCTGCACTGTGCACGCAGCGGCCAGTCTGCACTGTGCACGCAGCGGCCAGTCTGCACTGTGCACGCAGCGGCCAGTCTGCACAGTGCACGCAGCGGCCAGTCTGCACTGTGCACGCAGCGGCCAGTCTGCACGGTGCACGCAGGGACCAGTCTGCACGGTGCACGCAGCGGGCAGTCTGCACTGTGCAAGCAGCGGCCAGTCTGCACGGTGCACGCAGCGGCCAGTCTGCACTGTGCACGCAGCGGCCAGTCTGCACTGTGCACGCAGCGGCAAGTCTGCACGGTGCACGCAGCGGCCAGTCAGCACTGTGCAAGCAGCGGCCAGTCTGCACGGTGCACGCAGCGGCCAGTCTGCAGTGTGCACGCAGCGGCCAGTCTGCACAGTGCAAGCAGCGGCCAGTCTGCACGGTGCACGCAGCGGCCAGTCTGCAGTGTGCACGCAGCGGCCAGTCTGCAGTGTGCACGCAGCGGCCAGTCTGCAGTGTGCACGCAGCATCCAGTCTGCACGTGTGACGCAGCGGCCAGTCTGCATGGTGCACGCAGCGGCCAGTCTGCAGTGTGCACGCAGCATCCAGTCTGCACTGTGCACACAGCGGCCAGTCTGCACAGTGCACGCAGCAGCCAGTCTGCACGGTGCACACAGCGGCCAGTCTGCACGGTGCACACAGCGGCCAGTCTGCACAGTGCACGCAGCGGCCAGTCTGCACTGTGCACGCAGCGACCAGTCTGCACGGTGCACGCAGCAGCCAGTCTACAGTGTGCATGCAGCGGCCAGTCTGCAGTGTGCACGCAGCGACCAGTCTGCATGGTGCACGCAGCGGCCAGTCTGCAGTGTGCATGCAGTGGCCAGTCTGCAGTGTACATGCAGCGGCCAGTCTGCAGTGTGCACGCAGCGGCCAGTCTGCATGGTGCACGCAGCAGCCAGTCTGCAGTGTGCACGCAGCGGCCAGTCTGCAGTGTGCACACAGCGGCCAGTCTACAGTGTGCACGCAGCGGCCAGTCTGCAGTGTGCACGCAGCGGCCAGTCTGCAGTATGCACGCAGCGGCCAGTCTGCAGTGTGCACGCAGCGGGCAGTCTGCAGTGTGCACGCAGCGTCCAGTCTGCAGTGGGCACGCAGCGGCCAGTCTACAGTGCGCACGCAGCGGCCAGTCTGCACTGCACACACAGCGGCCAGAGTGCAGTGCACACACAGCAGGCAGCCTGCAATGTACACACAGCGAGCAGTCTGCTTACAGTCTGCAATGTGCATATAGCGGGCAGTTTGTAATGTGTTTACGGCCCACAGTCTGTAATGTGTATACTGCCCTCAGTCTGTAATGTGTATACTGCCCTCAGTCTGTGATGTGTATACTGCCCTCAGTCTGTAATGTGTATACTGCCCTCAGTCTGTAATGTGTATACAGCCCGCAGTCTCTAATGTGTATACAGTGGGTAGTCTGTGTTCTGTATATGGCCCGCAGTCTGTAATGTGCAGCAGCGGAAAGTTTTCCTGCGGGCAGAGTTCGCTCTCTGTTCTTCCCGGTGCCTCCATGGATTCTGTTCCTCTCGACGCCCAGCACTGGACTTTCTGCCTCCATCTTTAATCTTTTCCCATATTTGGGACCTGGCTGAGTCTTGGCTATCTATATAGCAAAGCCTCCTGGGTATAATTCTCCTGTCCTGTATACTGGGTGTAATCCTCAGTATCTGTATTATTCTGTATATATACACTGCACAGTACCACTTCTCCTGTCCTGTATACTGGGTGTAATCCTCAGTATCATATTATTCTGTATATATACACTGCACAGTACCACTTCTCCTGTCCTGTATATTGGGTGTAATCCTCAGTATCTGTATTATTCTGTATATATACACTGCACAGTACCACTTCTCCTGTCCTGCATACTGGGTGTAATCCAGGGGCGGAACTACACTGGTGCAGCTGGTGCAGCTGCACCAGGGCCCCGACCGGCTGGGGGCCCCTTCAAGCCTGGAGGGGGGTCCCCAGCCGACCCCCGCAAGCCGCCGTCAAAGGAGAGGAGGGTCAGGCAAGGGAAGCAGAAAGCTTCCTGCTTCCCCTGCCTGATCCCGCCCCTCCTCTCCTCTGCTCCTCCGGCCCCTAGCATACATCCGGCGCGGCTCCCAGGTAGGAGAGCATCGCGCCTGCGGCTCCCTGCGGCTCCCAGCAGCACCCACCCTCCCCCCCCCCTTTCCGGGCCGTTCCAACGGCCAGCGGCACCCCTCCCCCCCGGGCCGCACTGACGGCCAGTAGCCCCGCCCCCCCGGTCCTCTCCTGCACCAGGGCGCCCGGGGGTGACGGTCCGCCCCGGTATAATCCTCAGTATCTGTATTATTCTATATATATACACTGCACAGTACCACTTCTCCTGTCCTGTATACTGGGTGTAATTCTCAGTATCTGTAATATTCTGTATATATACACTGCCCAGTACCACTTCTCCTGTCCTGTTGTCAGAGGCGTTATTGGACTTTGATTTTCAACATATACCGTAACTGTTGTTTAAATTAATTATCCCCAATATGGTAGTCATCACTTCTCTTTTGTATAGGTGATGATTTGCCTTTCACAGTGTATCTGACTGCTGGGACCCCACAATCCTGAGAAACGTGGCTTTGAAGATCACCATGTAAATGGAGCTGCGGTTGATTATTCCTTCTGCTGCACCATTCATATGCGGCTCTTCAGATAACTCCTTTGAGAAAGTGATGAGGCCACAACAACGTAAAAGCTAAATTCACTGATCGGGGTTGATGGGTGATATAGTGTGTGGGCTGGTGGGGCTTGTTTTCTAGGGCTGCTTTTTGGTCCCAGTCCGGCCCTGTCAGTGTGTATCCGCCGGGCACCGACTGCAGGGGGCCGGTTCGTCTCAGTCCTGTGCACGGTGGAGCAGCCATGGATCCTGCCAGTGATCAGAGTCCTGCGGCCTCCGAGGACGATGTGCTGGAGATGATGATGGAGAGAAGCTTCACAGCCCTGGAGGAGGAGACGCCGCCGGACAGGTAGCAGCTCTGCAGTGTGTACATCCGGGTGACAATGGGCTGATCCGGAGCTTCTGATCAACACAACAGGGCACTGCTATCTGATACAATGGAGCACATTCCTCCATGACTGGAGCGGAGCACCACAGCTATGGAAGACGAGAGCATGCTGCAGATCCTGCTAATACAACTCTGCACCTGCCGGAGGAGAGGAGAGCGTGACCCTGCCGGAGGAGAGAAGAGGGAGACCCTGCCAGAGGAGAGGAGAGGGAGACCCTGCCGGAGGAGAGGAGAGGGTGACCCTGCCGGAGGAGAGGAGAGGGAGACCCTGCCGGAGGAGAGGAGAGGGTGACCCTGCCGGAGGAGAGGGAGACCCTGCCAGAGGAGAGGGAGAGGGAGACACTGCCGGAGGGGAGGAGAGGGAGACCCTGCCGGAGGAGAGGGAGACACTGCCGGAGGAGAGGGAGACACTGTGGGAGGAGAGGGAGACACTGCCGGAGGAGAGGCAGAGAGAGACACTGCCGAAGGAGAGGAGAGAGAGACCCTGCCGGAGGAGAGGAGAGGGTGACACTGCCGGAGGAGAGGAGAGGGTGACACTGCCGGAGGAGAGGAGAGGGAGACCCTGCCGGAGAAGAGGACAGGGTGACCCTGCCGGAGGAGAGGGAGACCCTGCCAGAGGAGAGGGAGACACTGCCAGAGGGGAGGAGAGGGAGACCCTGCTGGAGGAGAGGGAGAGGGAGACACTGCCGGAGGAGAGGGAGAGGGAGACACTGCGGAGGAGAGGGAGACACTGCCGGAGGAGAGGCAGAGGGAGACACTGCCGGAGGAGAGGCAGAGGGAGACACTGCCAGAGGAGAGGCAGAGGGAGACACTGCCGCAGGAGAGGCAGAGGGAGACACTGCCGGAGGAGAGGCAGAGGGAGACCCTGCCGGAGGAGAGGCAGAGGGAGACACTGCCGGAGGAGAGGCAGAGGGAGACCCTGCCGGAGGAGAGGCAGAGGGAGACCCTGCAGGAGGAGAGGCAGAGGGAGACACTGCCGGAGGAGAGGCAGAGGGAGACACTGCTGGAGGAGAAGCAAAGGGAGACACTGCCGGAGGAGAGGCAGAGGGAGACACTGCCGGAGGAGAGGAGAGGGATACCTGCCGGAGGAGAAAGAGACCCTGCCGGATGAGAGGAGAGGGAGACACTGCCGGAGGAGAGGAAGACACTGCCGGAGGAGTGGGAGACCTGCCGGAGGAGAGGAGTGGGAGACCCTGCCGGAGGAGAGGAGTGGGAGACCCTGCTGGAGGAGAGGAGTGGGAGACCCTGCCGGAGGAGAGGGAATGGTAGATTTAGGCTACGTTCCCACACAGTGTAATTTTTGCGTATTGTTACGCGCGCTGTTCCTGCAAAAGTGCATATGCGTTTCCCCGGCAAAGTGAATGGACTTTCACTTTTGCTGTTCAGACACTGCACTTTTTTCAGCTGCGCTTTTGCGGGAGAAAGTGAACGTGTAAAAAGGATAAACATATCAATTCTCTGCACAAATATGCGTGCACTTTCTCCCATAGGCCCCATTATAACCGCTGGAATTACGCATCACCATTGAGACAATGCACAATCCAGCACCTATAATCGCGGGCACTGGAGGAGAAGCAGGATATGATGTCACATGGGGGGGTAAGAAAGAATCCTGTGCTCCCCCCCCCCCAATGTGACATGTGTAACCCTTTCACTTTAGCAGTGCTAGCACCAGTTTAAACCTCCCGCCAAAACCACTCAGCTGATGTGATTGGTCACCCGTGGGTGATTTAAATCAACAGCTGGTGTTGTCAGCTGATTGCTCTAACTGCTGGTGGCTAAACCAATCAGCTGACAGAATCAGCTGTTTGCTTAAATCGCCGGCGAGCTAAACCAATCACATCACCTGAATGGTTTTGGTGGGACGTTTAAACCGCTTAGCTGATGCTGTCATGTGACACATCAGCTGATCGGGATGCCACCGGTCAGCTGATTCAGATCCTGGCAGCAATCAGATGTGGACGCCATCCCGGGAAACTCAGTGGAGAGGTGAGAATTCATTTTTTAATTTTTAATACCATTTCTTTTATTTCGCTTTAGCAGTGCTAGCACGTCACACGGGGGGAAGGAACACAGCTTTCTTCCTCCCCCGTGTGACATCACTTCCTCCTGCACTTTTGGGAGAAACCTGCGGCCGTAAAAAAAACGCGGTGTGTGAATGCACTGCGTTTTTTACCGGTGCTAAATAAGCAGCCAAAAAGCGCCTGCACAAAAAAAAAACGTGTGAACATAGTCTTAGGCTGCGTTCACACGTAGCGTAATTTTCACGCTTTTTTTTACGCTTGCTTTTCCCGCAAAAGTGCATCTGCGTTTGTCTGCAAAGTGAATGGAAAGTCGCTTTTGCCGTTCATTCGCTTTTTCGGGAGACAGTGCGCATAAAAAGAATCAACATGTTAATTCTTTGCGCAAATATGTGCGCGCTTTCCCCCCTAGGTGCCATTATAAGCGCTGTAATACACGTTGGTCAGCCAATGCTCTGTTCCAGTGCCTATAATCACGGGCGCGGGGGGAAGTGAGGTCACATGGGAGGAGGAAAAATCCTGTGTTCCTCCCCCTGTGTGACATTTAGTTTTGCTTTCGCAATGTATCTACATTGCAAAGGCGAAATAAAAGTTAACACTATGTATTAAAAATAAAAAAATAAGATGCCTCTCTGCCGGCTGTTTGGGACCCAACGGAAAGATGTCCAATCACTGCAAGCACCTTAAAGATGTGATTGGCCAAAACTGATCAACTGATGTGTCACGTGACATCCTCAGCTGATCATGACGTGCAACATCAGCTGATTGGTTTAAACCAACCCCCAAAACCGATCAGTGTTGGTGGGCGATTTAAGCCGATCAGCTGATGCTGTCAGGTGACACATCAGCTGATCGGTTGCCGCAGTCAGCTGATTCAAGTTTTTGCTGCGATCGGATGTGGACTCTTCGCCTCCCGGGACACTCGGCGGAGAGGTGAGCATTTTATTTTTAATACACATTGCTTTCTTTTAATTCACTTTCGCAGTGTATGTAGATACACTGCAAAAGTGAAAGTACACACGTCACACGGGAATAGGATTATTCCTGCCCCCGTGCAACATCACTTTCCCCTATGCTCCTGGGGGAAAAATGCGGCCATAAAAAAAATGCAGTGTGTGAATGCACTGCATTTATTTTTACCTGCGCTAAATAGCGCCGCGGCAAAAGCCCCTGCCTGCGCAAAAAAAAAATGAGACAATTACGTCAGATGTCGTTTCTGAAACAGAAAAAAACGCAGCCTTGGCACGGGTGTACTGAGTTCCCATAGACTTTGCTTACCCTTCACTGTGCTGCAGATTTGGTGCAGATGTGCTGTGTATGCACACCAAATACATGACTAAATCCGCACCATGGGCAAAGGCCTCAGTGTTCGGGCCCTCTAGGAACCTGCAGCCTGCGCATGTGACCGGGTAATGTCACATGGTGCAGTGCCAGGGCCTCCTGCAGTTCCTGCGGCCTCTCATATGAGAACATTGCTGGAGATCACCAGGGGAGCGCGGAGAGGTGAGTAGAAAACGCAAGTGAAAAACGCCCAATAATTGACATGTTCATTCTTAGGCTGGAAACACACTGGCGTGTAAAAAGATGGTCCGATTGACGTATCCAAGTGTCGTCCGATTTTTGGTCCGTTTTGCATCCACCTGCGATGCGATTGTCCAACATTTTCTCTGATCACATCCGAGAACTGTCTGACTGTGATCAGGGTGTGGTCCGTGTAATCCGTACACCCAGGGCCGGCGTTAGGGGGGGCAGACTGGGCAGTTGCCTAGGGCCCCCACTCTCTTAGGGGCCCCAAAGGAGCTGAACTGAAAATAGCAATAAAACTGTGAAAAAAATGTAAAAATACACATATTTGGTATCGCTGCGTTCATAAGAATCAAAGCTATCAATATATGAAGTAAATTAATCCAATTGGTAAATGGCGTAATGGGAAAAAAATAAAAACGCCAGAATTATGTTTTTTAGGCCACCACGTTGTTACAATAAAATGCAATAAAAGGCGATCAAAATGTTGTATCTGACTCAAAATGGTATCAGTAAAAATGTCAGCTCAGGGCACATAAAGTAACCCCTCACATAGCCCTGTATCTTCAAAAATTAAAACATCATGGGTCTCGGAAAATAAAAAAAAATATTTTTCTTTTTTTACAAATTTCAGTTTTTTTTTTTTTATGATTGAAATAAAAATGACGTTCAGTATGTTCTTATTCTGACATGGATAATCAACTTATGAAGTCACTCTTACCATATAACTACAGCCTGTTCCACATCTAAGGTTGGTGTGCGTTTTGCTAAATTTGCCTTTCTAGCCGTTTTTACCGCTAAAAACGCATTAAAAACGCTAGCGTTTTTTCCCCATTGATTTTAATGGGAACGCATGCATTTTTGCGAACGCAGCACAAAACGTCTTCCCCGATGTTTTGGGCAGCGTTTTTGCATGTGTTTCCATTAAAATCAATGGGAACAAAAACGCATGCGTTTTGATGCGTTTTTGCGGTAAAAAGGCATGGAAATGCAAATTGAGCAAAATGCAGCAAAGCGTTAGATGTGAAAGGGGCCTGAGCATTTAGGGCCCACTTTAACCTTTTGCCTAGGGCCCCACTTTGCCTAAAACCGGCCTGCGTACACCGCATGCGATTTTTGAATGAAATCATCATTACAATTGCCTACAATATGTGTCAATTGTGAGTTAAATGATGTTTGTCAATCAGGGCTTATTGGCATATATATCCCATGGACATACTGTATGTGTGCAATGACCCTGTATCCCCGAGTACCCAGTGATGAGGACGGGTGCAGCTTACTACAGAATGATGATTAACCTGACCATAAACACCACAGGGTGTCAGTTAATTGGGTAATTTCATGGCACTATGGCACTCCACACCTAATTGTGCCTGACCTGCGGAGGAGGCGTCCAATGTGGGTTTATCCGTTGCTCCTTGCGCGTATGTCTCGTGGCCATGTTATTAGGCTGTATGTTCATTGTCGCTGTCATCCTACCAAATGTTAAGCATAATACACGATGTCCATACCCACATATGACATTTCTTCGTTCTGTAGCCTGCTCTCACATCCCCAAATACCCAAATGTTGCAAAGTCTTCCACCTTAAGGGACGCCTTCCTTTCACACTTATGTTGTTTTTACGTTCATTATTAACCTCATAACGACAGCCTAACGTCTAGAGACATCGGAAAAAAATGGTACTTATGCCTGGCTGACGTCTACAGACGTCAGCCAGAAATAAGCCTGTAGTGCCCCCGGTGACCAAAAATCTCCGGGGTGTAGTTGAAACCCTGCAGATTAAGGATTGGTTTTTTTTACCGGTAATGTGATGACCGGAAAACACCATTTACCGGTCATGACATTACAAAAAATGTCACTGCCGGTAAAAAATGCTTTCACTTTCATCCAACATGAAAACACATGTCGGATGAAAGTGACACCTTAAACTCTCCAAGACCCCGGTAACGGGGATCTGCCTCCCACCCCTCCCCCAGACCATTCCAAAATGGCGGCGGCGGCGCCTATGAAAACTCGCTGCCTCCCCTGCAGCTCCATGCAATCTGACATGTCAGATCGCATGAGAATCACATTTCCCGATGCCCCTCAGTCCCCCCCACCAGTTCCTTCCCACCAGCCTCCGACCTCCCCTCCATCTCCCTCCTCCCACCCCGGTACCCGCCAAGCCGCCACCACCTGCTCTTATACACCATCCAATCTGACGTTTCAAACGTCAGGTCGGATCGTGTTTACAGAGCCCCGCTCTGCTCCCCTAGTCAGGTGCATGAGGTCCGCCCTCCAGCCCATCTCTCTTACCTGCCTCCAGCCCATAATCCTCTGGTCCCGCGATCCTGGGGCCCCACGATCCTCGGTCCTCACAGTCTCTCCTCTGAAGCGCCTGTCAGAGCGCTTCTACTGTGCGTCTGCCTCTGTGTGCGCGCACTCCCAGGGGCATGATAGGTCATGAACTCTGTAAGTTCATGACCCATCAGGATCCTGGGGTCACACAGGGGTTAACTATGAAGTTCATGATGATCTGCTTAACAGATCATCATGAAGATCAGTAATCGGTGCAGAGCAGCCCGCCTGATCTAATAGCAGGGCGTGACCAATAGGCTGCTCTGACACCATGCTTCACTTGTACCTGAGTGGCAGAGCCCTGTGGTAACCTTGTGTCTATAAATGCCACCAACCTGTAAAAGTGAGATAAATGCGCATAGGGTCTTATCCTTTTTATGAAGGGTTATAGCGGTATATAACAGGAACTGCTCACCTGGCTCGGTTGTGTCACCCACAACCGGTATAATCGCCTGTAAGATAGCTTGTAAAATGGCTGCTGCAGGACCGCACCTTCACGATAACCGTGGAAACAGGAATGCTGTAATGGGACAAAATGACGGAATGCCCGCGCTGCCACCAGGAATCACCAGGAAACGAAGAGTTAACTGGGCAGATTTTTCTTTATTCTATCCATGATAGAATAAAGAAAAATCTGCCCAGTTATCTCTTCGTTTCCTGGTGGCAGCACGGGCATTTAGAATAAAGAAAAATCTGCCCAGTTAACTCTTCGTTTCCTTGTGATTCCTGGTGGCAGCGCGGGCATTCCGGCATTTTGTCCCATTACAGTATAAATGCCACCAGTCACTTCCATGATAGTATGGCCGGATGCTGGTGATACAACCACCCCCATCTGTGGGTTGTAGGTGACTGAGCATTGGTATACGGTTGATGTAGGTCGTCTCTGCCAGGTTTCTGTGTGGCCCATGACCACTTCCCTGGCTACTGTCCGCATTAACCACATCAAGTGCCTGGTGTAGCTCTTCACCTAATGGGATAACATTTTGGCTGGGGGGCATGAGGCCGACAGGAGGGGCATTTGCCATATTGACCAATTCCAAAATGGGGGCCAGAGTGGACAAGCCATTGGAGGGCTCCCTACACTATGCGAGGTCTGTGAGGATGACGAGGCTGATGGTGGTGCTGGCTGCTAGGTGTTGGTCGTGGCCAGCACATTATCTGGGGAGTTATTCCACTGCTCCAGCATGTTAAACGCTAATCGGGGATGATTGGGTGGCAAACACTCATGCAGGACAATTTGGATGGCAGCCCTTGCACACAGTCTCAGTGGGCGCGGGTCTCACGCAAATAGCTACTGAGGCTGTGTGTAAAGGCCTCCTCCCCAGAATCAGTCACAGGCCTCGCAGGGTTTTGAAAGACCCCCATGTTGATGTATTGCTGCAGGTTACTTGGTGACATCTCACTGGTGTGGTAACTGAACACCTGGGCATGGGCAAGTTCTCAGCAGCACTCAGTCCATGGTCCTCTGGTGGCTGGGGTTGGCCAGATGGCAATGGTTGCCCCTCTGCTGGTTCCTCAGAGGACCGTGAGTTTCGGGCAGCACCACTTGTGGACGCCTGTGGCTCTTCTTGAGAGGAAGATGGCCACACACCCTCGTCAGCTGACTGCTGCATCGGCGATTTGTGGCTCAGACTCCTAGGCTGCAGTGCGCCTCAAGTTGGAATGAGATCTATGTTTGAAGAAAGAACAATAATCACTACACTAAATTGTATTCCTTTGAACAAAACCTGGTAAAAAAAACAAAAAAAAACACATACGTTCTCATATGCATCACAGGCTCCAGGAAGGAAAGGCGGTTGAAGTGTACATATACCCTCCTCCGTGGCGCATCTCACCCACTGGATGGCACTCTGGTCAGCTCCCGCCGGTACTGATCCCAACAGCTGCGCCACCGTTTACCTACCAGGTCAACTGCATAACTGAAAAACCCATTGCTTAACATTTAAACATACTACACCCATTACACACTAACACCTCTATTGACATTACTGTAGCTTTGAACATTTGGAGTAATGATTAGGGATGGGCGAGTCTACTCGCTAGGACTTGTTACTCGGCGAGTAGTAAGGGACTCGCAGGACTTGGTACTCTGCGAGTTTCCCAGCGATTACTCGCACAGAAAAAAACTTAACGTGGGCTTCGCCGTATTTCTGTAACCAGCCGGATCCAGCATGCAGCGACGGGCTGCCCCCAACCCCCAGGTGCCTATTTGTACCTGGCCAGACACAAGAATATATGGGAGCCCTTTTTTTTATTATTTCATGAATTTCATGAAATAATAAAAAAAAAATGTCTAGCCAGGTACAGCTAGGCAGCTGGGGGCTGGAATCCGCAGCGCAGGGAGGCCCAAGCTTTCTGGGCACCCCCCGCTGCAAACTGCAGCCCGCAGCCCCCCAGAAGATGGCGCGTTCATTGAAGCGCCATCCTCTGGCGCTGAACCCCGCTCTTCCAGCGGCCCTGGTGGCGGTGGCACGCTGGGTAATAAAGGGGTTAATACCAGCTTTGTTATACAAGCTGGTATTAAGCCAGAGATTCTTAATGTCAGGCCTGGTTTGACCCGGCCACTAAGAATCTCCAATAAAGGGTTAAAAAAAACACCACACAGAGAAAAATTATTTATTAAAAATAAAGCTGGTATTAACCCCTTTATTACCCAGCGTGCCACCGCCACCAGGGCCGCTGGAAGAGCCCGGTAAGGCGCCTGGAAATGGCGCTTATTATTAATGCGCCATTTTCAGGGGCGGCTGCGGGCTGCTATTCTTTAGTGTGGGGGGGGGGCTATAACAATGGGCCCTCACCCCGCTGAGAATACCAGCCCTCAGCTGGCTAGCTTTACCTCGGCTGGCATGGAAAATAGGGCGGAGCCCACGCATTTTTTTTGTCAGCCAAAGGGAAATTAAGCAGCTGAGGGTGGCAGCTCGTAGCTGTCTGCTTTCATCGGGCTAGACTTAAAAATGCTACGAAGCCCCACGCTTTTTTTTTAAAAATAATTATTTATTTTACACCCTACAACGCCAGGTTGGTTGTCATACACTAATGTGTATGGCAACCAAGCAGAATCACTGTCCAGATTGAGAAAATCAAGTCTGATTACAACAGCCAATCACAGAGGCTCCCACAGAGTGTGAGCTCCTGTGATTGGCTGTTAGTTTGACAGTGCAGTGAATATGTAATGAGCTTAATAGGCGGCCCCGGAAGTAACAGCGGGAGCCTATTAAACATGATTTAGCTATTGTAGCATGGTGCTACAAACTCGCACCGTGTGCTGTATGGGGGCGAGATTTTCTCACATCTGCGATTTGTAAATCGCACATTACTCGCTATTACTCGCTTCCCCATTCATTAACATTGGGCTCGCTAGACTCGCAACGAGTAGCGAGTCCCGGGCTCAGACTCGCTAGAGTCAAGCGATTCCGAGTAATTTAGGACTCGCCCATCACTAGTAATGATACATTACCAAAGGTGATATGTACGTCCCGTGCGCTGCTGTCAAAACAGGGGAAGAGTATCCTGGTGATGTCCCTCCATGCTGCATCCCTCTTCCTTCTGTCACCATAGCCCTGGTGTGTAGGATCCCACAGCTCAGGCCTCTCCTCGACCAGGACTATGGGCCTCTCCACATTAATCCTGTAGGCCATGGTCGGTCCATGTAGGCTGCCTTCCGAGAGTTCACAGGATTCTAATTTCTGATTAGTCATGTGACGCCTCCTAAACAACACTTATGAGCTTCCGAGGGTTTCAGCATTGAAAAATCGCATCTGACTCGGATGGTCAGTGTGCGGTCCGACTGCGGCCTGTGGTTGTTGTCGGACCAATAGACTTGCATAGGCAAGTCTCACACGTGAATCACATACTATCGCAGCATGTTGTGACTGCTTTCTTATTCGTGAAGTGGACGAGAAAAAAACGCCCGACACTCATAAATGTGCTCTCGGACATTGAATAACATTGGTCCGACTGCAATGTGAGAAAAACTCGCACTACAGTCGTTCGACTTTCACGCCAGTGTGTCTGTACCCTTATTATGGATCATTTCTTGTGCCCAAAAACGGATCCATAAAAAGCGCAGTGTGTAAATGCCAAATTGTGAAATGCATTGACTTGGCTGGGACAGACTACATCACTGCAAATAGGGGATCCATACAAAACGCTACACTAACAGTGCAATAACGCACAATATGACTGTAACCTAACAAGGATAAAATAATAATCCTTCAGTTTAAACGGGTTGTCCTGTGAAAACAGTTATCACCTTATAAATTGCTGGAGATCTGACTGCCTGGAGTGACATTGATCAGCAGAACAGGTCGCCATCATCCCTGGTGATATAAGGAGTCACCACACATGCTGGAGCCGCCGCTCCATTCATTCTCTGTGATCAGTAGTTTTAGTTGTATTTTTCCAGATATTTAGTCTGCAATAAAACAGACACATGAACATGTCCATAGGCTTAATTACATGGGTAATGTCACAGAACACAGACCTTAGAAAGAACCTGCACCCCCAGGGGCAAACAACGTTACTGAGTCCAGGTGTGAGGATGGGTAGAAGCTGGCAGAGGCGGGTGTGAGCCAGACATAGTGCCCAGCGGTTACACCGCTCTGCCTGGAGTCCTCACGATTCTCCAGTCATCTCTTCTGTCTGGGTAGATGATGGATCCCGTGTCCCGGCCGTCCCCACAGTCTCAGCTCAGTCTGCACCTCCAGATCACAAGCACAATAGTCAGTGG
Source organism: Allobates femoralis (assembly GCA_033576535.1). Taxonomy (NCBI): domain Eukaryota; kingdom Metazoa; phylum Chordata; class Amphibia; order Anura; family Aromobatidae; genus Allobates; species Allobates femoralis. Next base: position 120,491,370 of record JARQOC010000006.1, read on the forward strand.
GAGTAGGGCAGCACATCACAGCTGTAACATGACTATTATTTCTTTTTTTAGGCCTCCTAAGAAGATAATGCCCGGACTAAACAGTGCCAAGGTCTGTACAACAGATACTGTGTCCTGGATGTGCGGGAGGTGTATGGGCCCAGAGAGGAGAAACATCTCACCATTACAGCTCACCAGGATGGATGAGACATGGAGCTCTGCATTCTGAAGGATGACTGGTACGTGTGACCTCAGCTTCTGTGGCCAAATCCGTGTATTCTGCATTATTATAGGGCAATGTGCGGGCTGAATGGATTTCGTGGCCATGACGAGTGATGCTATAAGACGACACATTTCATACTGTCTCACAATGCAGATTTAACCCATCTGATGCCCATTGGGTAGTGTGCATGTGTAGATCCAGTTCTGCTGGCCCTGTGGTCTCCCGGCACTCAGAGTAAGGTCCCACAGTTTGGCTTTAAGGCCTACTTTACATGTCTGTATAAACCATATCTGTCAAAAACTAGTACGGCTGTCATCAGGTTTTTCTTTTTAATTAGGCCGGAGTCACACTTGTGAGAGACTCGCCAAGTCTGGCAACGGCATCACCTGGGTGCGGCTGCATTTATTTCTATGGGGCTGCATGTGCCTGTCAGGAGAGCCAGCGACTGTGCCGAGTGATGCCATTGCCAGACTTGGCGAGTCTCTCGTGTGGGACTGAGGCCTTAGTGTGTCATCCGTGTGTCCGTTTGTCATCAGTGATTTTCATAGGTAGCTAAAGAAATGACACAACTTCTTCTATACTGTGCAGTGTTACAGACAGACGTACAGCACACTGATGCCATCTGTGAACTGTATGTGTTTTATCATGGACCATCAGACTCGAATTAGCCATTGTTCTCCTGCAATGATACACTCTTAATATAAAGCACAGCCATGTGAGCAGACCCATAGACTATAAAGGGCACATGTATATGTGATAAACCGGAAACATATACATGTGAAGGAGGCCTGATGTGTGGCCGAATGACACGTTTACCTGTAGAGTAAGTGCTTACATTTGTGGTGACACTGAAGTGTTACATGTTAATTCTTTTACTTATGTGTCCCCTTCATCATCGTCCACTTGTTGCTTCTGCTATGATATCAGTTTTTATGGCACATGAGTACTGGTGGACTTGGCAAATCATCGTTGTAGTAAATGTCGCCTTTCTGGGGACCATAGTATCGGTGGTGCTGCTATTAAAGATGACTGAAACAGCTTCAAATCTTGCAGAATTTTGTGACTTCATGTTTACGTCACTTTTGTCTGACAATCCCTAAAATTGGCCAAGGGTGGGGGCTTATAAAGGCCCAGTTACACACACAGATAATTGTGCAGAGATTATTTGCAGATCTCTGGTTGCAGTGAAATCATGGACACATTGCTCCATTTTGTGGCTGTGTACAAATGTAACAATGTGCCCATGATTTCACTGCAACCAGAGATCTGTGAACAATCTCTGCACAATTATCTGGGTGTGTAACTGGGCCTTAAAACCGGCTCAGCAAATTATGTAAACCTTACACCACCTTGGTGTAAAGTTTACCAGAAATATATGCCAGTCCCTGACTAGAGTAGGATTTCTGCCTGAGGCACACAGAAGTCATTAGATCTGCCAAATTCATTAAAAGGGGTGCGCCTCTGAATGAATTGCATGCATCTTACTCCAGTGCTGCCTTCATTAAAATTGGCATACAGCCTTAATGAATCAAGTCTTGAGTGTCTTGTTAACATTGTTATACAATTTTTTTTTTAATAGTGGGTGTTTTTGTGTATACAATTGTTAAATCTCAGAAATCTGGTGAATATGTGATCAGGTCCCCTTCTAATCTGGATTGGTGTGATGATCACAAAATGTCATGATTTCAGCAGGCCTGAGCCACATGTCCTAGTGTCCAATAAGCGGCTATAAGAGGCTCCTGGGAACAGTCTATCTCCCAACGGAAATAAAGGAATACAGCAGTATTCTGTAAGTCCTAAGATGTATGCAAACATTGAATATATGAAATCTAGGCTGAATTACTACATACAAGATATGTATAAAAATGAAGGTACGGTACTTAGCGCATACATTGGCCAATTAATGAAAACTCACCAGCTGCAATAAGGTGACCTTTCTTTGATGGGACACTAAACCTAATATGCCTTTCCTGGGCAAAAAGCCTAAAAATTGAAAGGATGGGTAGTATCCAGCATTGATTGAAACAGTCGAAAGCCTCATTCACATGTCCGTGCCTCCGGCACGTAACTAGTGCAACTTTAAGTGCAGCGTTACCGACTATTATTCCTTTATACTTTGACATATTCTGTAGGGTCCTAAAGCCTGAGTCACACATAACGATCGCTCCAACGATCCCGACAGCGATAACGACCTGCCGGGATCGCTGGAGCGTCGTTACCTGATCGCTGGGGAGCTGTCAAACAGGCAGATCTCCCCAGCGATCAGGCCAAGGGAGCCACCTCCCATATCGCTCCCTGCTTAGCGCTGGCAGCGCTAAGCAAGGAGAACGCAGGTAACTATGATAAACAGCGCGTATCCAGGCAGTGCGCGCTGCCTGGATACCCGCTGTTTATCATAGTTACCAGCGTTCTCCATGCTTACAGGCAGTGCTAAGCAGGGAGGACGCTGGTAACCATGGTAAATGCCGGGTATCTAGGCAGCGCGCGCTGCCTGGATACCCGGTGTTTACCATAGTAACCAGCCCTGTGAGGTCACAGATCGCTGGTGTCTCGCGGTCACACGCAGTGATGCGTGCTGACCAGCGGGAGACCAACGATCTAAAAATGACCCGCAGCACTTTGCAACGATCAGCGACCTCACAGCAGGGGCCTGATCGCTGCAAAGTGTCACACAGAACGATATCGCTGGAGAGATCGTTGTAACGTCACAGTTACAACGATCTCTCTAACGATATCGTTATGTGTGACTGGGGCTTAATTAGTGGGTCCAAGACTATGTTAAACAATAAGGGTGATAAGGGGCATCCATAATGGGTACCTCTCTGAATTTTAGATGCCGATGATAGTATTCCATTTATGGCCAGCCTGGACACCGATTCATGATATATTATTTTAATAGCCTCATAGAACCACGGTCCAAAGCCTCTAAGTGCCAAAACTTCATGAGAGTAGTCCCAAGCAAACCTGATCGAATGCTTTGTCAGCGTCCAGGCTGATCACAATGGACCCCACTTCTCCACTCGCCCTCCGGGAGAGATGACCCCCAAAGCTGTGCGTATATTGTATGTTATGGATTTCCCATGGACAAAGCGAATCTGTTGGGGGGAGATTAATTGGGGGATTATCTGTTGGACTCTATTTGCTAATATTTTTGTGAATATTTTGAAATCTGAGTTTAACAGAGAAATCGGTCTATATCCATCTACCTGTAATGGGTCTTTGCCTGGTTTGGGGGGTACAATTATGTCTGTGTCTTTAAACCCATCAGGCAAGCGTCCTGTCAGGACAAATTGGTTAATTTTGTAATACTCATTACTGTATCCATCGGGTCAGGGGATTTAGATAATTTTAAGGTGCTAATAGTTTGGACTACTTCTGCTATAGCCATTCGGGCGTTAAGGACTTCTCTGTGCTCCTTCGTCAATTTAGGTAGCACTTCTGGTCTTAGGAAACCAGGGGCATCGTTCCCCATCTTTTGTGCTACACTATAGAGAGACTCAAAAAAGGCTCTAAATTCTTCAATGATTTCCTCATTACTAGTCCAGATGATGCCATGTTTGTGTAATCAATATTTATTAAAATGATAAAAAAATCAAACAAAGTACACAAAGAATAATCTCATTAGCAAATGAGATATACAACCTGGCCTCGCAGGACCGATAAGAACTCTCTTATACAGCAATTATGATGCGAAAATGTAAGTCACACACTTGGGAACTCTGGAATCAATAACAGCTTCTCGAACAGTTAAGAAGTCCGTTTCAAAATCAAATGAAAACGTATATAACTACATCTCCTTGATTAATTTGACAAGGCACATGTAATGTATGATACAAGTGGATGACCATATTGTTTGTATTGTGCCAACAAGAATCTTGGCCAATTAGGCGTAGCTACATGAAAAAGAAAAAAGAAGAAAGAAGAAGGAAAAAAAAAGGGGGGGGGGGGGGAAGGAAGGGGAGATAAGAAAGAAAGGAAGTAGGATAGAGACTGAAAGAGGAAAAGAGACTCTCCCCCCCCCCCCTTCCGGGACACCGAACCCAACCCCGCTCAAGTATCTTCCTCAATAATTTCCCTGATGCCAGAGGTCTCCTTGAAAAGGATCCAATTCTGCCACGTAAGAATCATTCTGGATTTGTCGCCTCTAGCTTCAGCCATTAAGTCTTTCGATACAAAGATATTTGAAAATTCTGTCAGCCATCATGGTCGGAGTTTGTGTTGTACGCCAGTGGTGCGGAATGACTATCCTTGCAGCTTTGACACAGAATCGTAAGATCCTGCATTTCTCTGCTGCGATAGGACCTGGCAAAATTGAAAAGATGGCCACCTGGGGAGACGGATCAACATGATCACCGGAGATCCTCTTATAGGCAGAGAACACATTATCTCAAAATGGTCTTATCTTTGTGCAATGCCACCAAACATGGAGTAGCAAACTTGGTTCCTGGTTACATCTCCAATACCTGTCACTCACCAAGGGGAAAATAGCCCTCAGACGAACAGGATAATGATACCATCTAGTCAGAATTTTGTAATTTTTTTTTCCTGCGCAAAGCCTGCCGGGGACATTTTATGGGTGAATAAAAATGACTTCTTCTGTAAACGTGATATCTAGTTCCTCCTCCCAAGCCCATATATAACTAGGTATGGAACCCTGGGGCGGGGGTGTATTTAGTTCTCTGTATAATAAGGAAATCTGGTGCGTTGGTTGGTCTTGTAAACTAAAGATCTTTTAAAAATTGGTCATGGGCGAGTGCGGAATCTGATGACCTCTGTTGTAGAAAACAAACGATTTTAGCTGTTCGTATTCAAACCAGCTAAGAGTCTTGTGTGGACTGTCCGCTTGTAATGTGGCCGAGGTGGGAAAGGATCGACCAATTCCAATCTGTCCGACCGTAACATCTGAGCCAGTATGCCATCCTAGAAACCATTCACGACACCCACACGGAGGGAAGTCCGGGTTTTGAAATATCGGGGTAAGTGGGTTAAAGGGACTAATCAGTCCCTTTTTGTGTTTCAGAATGTCCCATAATTTCAGACTCTCTCTAACATAAAGTCCCAAAGGTCCTGCAACGCTTGTAGTGGCGTCGCTCCTCTCCCTGACCCATGGTAAGTACCGCATGGTATGGTGCATGGTATAGTACATCCTTCCTGTTCAATTTGTATCCACTGTTTATGGGTGTGTCTAAAGTGCCAATCCAGCAATCTAAGAAGTACGGCAGCAGTATAATATGTTTGTATTCAGGGAGGCCAGCTCCTCCATGGTCTTTGGAAGTAGTCAATATTTTATATCGTATCCTGGGTTTGGTCTGCCTCCACACAAATCTAATTAATGCTGATCTAAGTGTCCTAAAGAATGCTGATGGAGGATTGATGGGGATTGCCTGAAACAGATATAGAAATCTTGGCAGGACGTCCATTTTGAAAGTATTCATGCTTCCAAACCAAGAAATTGACTTTCGACCGTTTTCTTTAAGACGTTTTAATGTACTATCTAGAAGCGGTAGATAGTTATGCTTATATAGGCTCGCGAGGTCTGTAGGGATCCGAACCCCAGATATTGAATGGAATCAATCTGCCAACTAAATGGGAAATTACGTTTAGATCTTTCCATTTCCATATCAGAAAGGGTGATATTAAGGGCTTCGGTTTTACCATAATTAATTTTGAAGTTTCTGTCTCTCCTAAATTGGGTATAATTCCTCTATCAAAGATGGGAACGATATGTGTGGTTGGGATACATAAAGCAGGAGGTCATCGGCATAAAGCGAAGTCTTATATTCTCTCCGACCAATCCGCAGACCGTGTACATTGGGGTTCCCCGTATCGCAACTGCAAGGTGCTCCATTATCAAGGCATACAATAGCAGCGACAACGGACACCCTTGTCTCGTCCCACTACTTATGAGAATAGGATCAGATAGCGCTCCATTAATTTGTACTCTAGCGGATGGGTTTGTATAAAGGGCTCTGATTTTTTGAATGAAGGGGTCTCCCAGGCCCTCCTATTGAAGGGACAAGATCATGTAACCCCAATGCACACAGTCAAATGCCTTTTCAGCATCCACTGATATGAGTCTGAGTCCCAAGGGGGAATTATTCCCTTTACAGTGTGCCACCAATAATAGGGTCTTATTAATACCATCTTGTGCTTCCCTCCCCTGTATGAATCCCACCTGATCTGTATGTATGACATTCGGTAGTAGTGGGGCCAATCTGTTAGCTAATATTTTTGCGAATAATTTCACATCAATATTGTTGAGAGATATAGGCCTATATCTAGTAACCACCGATGGATCCTTGCCGGTTTGGGCAAGACAGTGATGAACGCTTCCAGGGATTGTGGGGCAAAGGGTTGATCCACAGAGATGGCATTATACAGCCCTTTCAGGAGAGGTTGCAACTGTGTCCGAAACTGTTTATAAAAGAGGGGTGAGAACCCATCTGGGCTAGGGATTTTACCCGAAGGTGTGTTCTGAATTACCTCATCTATCTCTGAATCTGAGATATCCATACCCAAAGCTCCTATAGACTCCACGTCAAATGTCGAGAAAGCCGTTCTGGTAACATAGTCATCTATATGATGTTGGGGGCATGTGTGGGATGTCCGTGAGGTGGGATTATTGAGACTATAGAGGTCAAGGTAGTAACGTCTCATTACGTCCAGTATAGCGGTCGGATGTGAGGTCAAATGGCTGGAATGGTCGTGCAAAGAAGGAATGTATGTGGTCTGACCCCGGGGGATGCAGCAAACGAGCCAATGGGTGATCACACTTATTAGCCTTATGGTACATAATGCTTTTAAAACTACTTCCATACCACAACGTTTGCTCGTTCAGGAGAGTGCGCAATGTGTCCCTGCACTGCATTACCTTGGCGAGCACCCCAGGAGTCAACTCACGTTTGTGTTTACACTCTAGGTCATGAAGTCTGTTAATGAGTTCCAGAACTTTGTCATTATTTATTTTTTTTTATTCTGGAGCCATGTGTAATAAAGACCCCACGGAGTACACATTAGAAAGCCTCCCATTTAAATGACATGGGGGTATCGTCCTCTGAGTGGTCTCTGTAGAACCATTCAATGGTGTGTTTCACATCATTGACGCATAAGAAGTCCTTAAGAAGGTTATCATTTCATTTCCAAGACCATGAGCATATTTTATAGTCTGGTGGTGTAATGGACAGAAATATAGGTGCGTGGTCAGACCAAAGGAAGCTGCCTATAGTGGGTTGAGGAGCCCATGACATGGCCTAATGGCTCATCAAAAACATACCAATCCTCCCATGCGAATTGTGTGGGTGTGAGTAGAAGGTATAGTCTTTCACCTTCAGGTTTGCTAAACGCCAGACATCCACCAGTCTCAGGTCATGGAGGTCTGTTTTTAAATTATAGAGTTGCTTACATGGAAATTTAGATTGTGCAGACGTTGAATCTAGAGCTGGGTTTAGGGTTAAATTGAAATCCCCCTTATAGTAAGTATGCCTTCAGCAAAGTTCAACACCGTCTTCAGGAATGCTCGGCATGCTCCTATCTGGTGAAAGTTCGGAGCATACCAACCGACTATAGTATAGAGGTTGTCGAAGACCTTCAGTTTCAAAAGCAGGTATCTTCCATTGGGGTCTAGGAGGGTATCTATCACCGTATGTTGAAGAGACTTATGTATTGCAAGAGACACCTTCCCGAGCGAGCTTCAGGGTTGGGGCTATGAAGCCAGGTAGTATAATATTTATTTTTGATAGTCGGAATATGTCCGGTTTTAAAATGTGTCTCCTGTAATAGCAGGATATTCACTCTCTTTTTATGCATCCCGTAATGAACTTGTGATCTTTTTTGGGGCACATTGAATCCCCGAACATTTAAGGAGCCCAGAGTGACATGCTGTAAATCCCGTCTATGAGGCATGTTCAGTATCAAAAATAAGGGAAACTAGGATGCCATGTTTATTTTGTATTTTGTGAATCCTTGTGGCTTTGCGATAAAGGTCTATTGAGTGATGTGAGTAATTTGCCAGGTTTATTGCCCCATTTGAAATATTTCTGTTTTTGGTAGTCAAGATTAAAGACGGCTCTTTCATGGGCCAAAATGTCCGCCGCCTCCTTCGCCTCTAGGTATTGTTTTTTCGTAAGGGGAGTCTTGTTAGATTTGAATCTTTTGTATGCAAGAGTTCATGTTTTGCGATTCTAGAGGTAAACGTAAAAGATTCTTTTTTTATGGCTCACGAAGGAAATTATCTGCCCTCGCATTACTGCCTTAGAGATATCCCCGAAAAAGGTGTGGTGTCTCAATATGTTCTGAATTGTCGGCTTCAAATGTATTCCATGCAAAATGTAAGTGATTCTTAAAGTCTTCTGACTGATATAAGTTTGAGTGTACCGTCACACGCCGCAATCTCGCCTGGCGATATGAGGCGATCTAACGTGCATGTGCACGTTTTTCATGGTCGCCTCAGATGGGCGGTGGCGGTATCACATGCCGAAATTGCGCCCTGAAAATAAGGCGATGTGTCGCTCTGGAAATCGCATCACCTACAGCTGAAGCAATCCTGCCCAATTCCATCACCGCTTCACAGAGTTTGGCACAAATACACGCTCAAATATGGTGCTATGTCAAGTGACAGCCAATGGGAAAACAGTACCCCATACCAATCACTTCTGACGGGGTGCGGACTACAGCACGCTATAGCACGCCTACGGGAAATCATAGGCGACGCTCTTTCCATCACTATCGTCCGATCACAAGCCACAACACGCAAATATGGCCTCCAGGATTGCGGCTGATTTCTAAGCAGTGCTCAGAAATCAGGCGACAGCTGAGAGGCGATTCATTGCCGCGAAATCCCTGAAATCACACGCTGCCACCGTGAGGCAAATTCACGGCGATTGCTCCGGGGCGACATATCGCCTTTATGATCTCCAGGCGAGATAGCGGCGTGTGATGGTACACTGAGGGGAACCTCCATCTCCTTTTACATTGAATAGGCTGCATTAGTTTGAGATGAAAGGTGACTGGTGCATGGTCTGAGATATAGATATCTAATATCTTCCTCTGTTAAACAAGAGGCAATAGTGCAGTGCTTAACAGCCAGTAATCAACTCTAGCGTGAGAGTCCTGTGCGTGTGAATAGTGGGAGAAGTCTTTTTCTAACGGGTGTTGTACTCTCCATATGTCCACTAAATCTAAGTGATCTGAGAGGGATTGTAGGAATCTCCCCGAGGACCGTGCAAGTGATGGCCGGTGATTAGATTTATCCATTTCTGCGTCATATACCTCGTTAAAATCCCCGCCCACAATTAGGGAGGCCATGTCCCAGCCTGTAATGTGTGCCAACACGGAAGCCTGGAATTGTGGGTCTGGTAAATTCGGTGCATAAATGTTGACTATACTATAAGTCGTCCCCTCAATGTTTAGTTTAGCACAGAGAAATCTACCCGCGGAATTCTCTATTGTAT
>JARQOC010000006.1:120501120-120601684 GCA_033576535.1 Allobates femoralis
GTGAAATCAGGGGGCACATTTTTATTTTACACATCCACAAATCCCAAAATTCGCCCCTTCCTCACCATGGAAACAACTAAAATCCTCACCGGGGCATGATCCATTCCCACCTTGAGTACGGTAATTCTTTATTATTAGGTTTCCCCCCTCGGGTAGGCTTTCCCATCCCCAGTCCATCCTTAATGCAGCATTCAGGGTTTCCTATCTGGCTAACCGTTACTCATTTGTTTCCGCTCTGTGCCGTCATTTCATTCGCTGCCCATACACTATAGGATCCAGTTCAAATTGCTTGCTCTCACCCACAAAGCTCTTCACATTGGAGACCTCCTACCTCTCTACCCTCATCTCTGTTTTATCACCCCATCCGTCTATTAATCCGAACCTACCATTCCTGGGTCCAAGACTTCTCCCGTGCAGCACCAAAATCCTCTGGAATGCTTACCCCAAGAATTAGGACTATCCACAATTTACCAGAGTTAGGCGCCCCTAAAAACACATCTTTTTGGGTGGCGGTCTATCATTCTCTATTCATAGTCATTTAGACATGGGGTATTCATTATTGCTCTGAACATAATTCTCTGTCAAACTCCACCAGACCAAGAGCTCTACACAGATTGGCTGGGGGCCCACTCTTGCAGCTCTTATTTACTCCCCGCCCCCTCAAATTGCCTGGACCATAAATTATAAATAAGCACCTGCTTTTTTGTCACCCTACCTCAATTGTTAGATTGTAAGCCTTACAAGAAAGGTCGTCATTTTTTTTTGCTTTATTTATGTATTTTTTTTTTTTAATTGTTTCTTATAACTGTTTGTATATGAATCTGTGAATTGTAAAGTACCTATAGAATATGTTGGTCCCTATATAAATAAAGATTATTATTATTATGATATACCCTAATATGATTCAACATTTCCATCCCTTTTTGTGCCCAGTTTGCCCACATCAAAAATCATACAAAAATATCGACCAGTTATCAACCAAGTTCTGATTTTAAAAGGGAAATCTCGGAATGAGGTTATAGGTGCATAACAAAGCATGAGCAATCATTGGGAGAAAAATTTTTTCCTTAAGTATTTTTAGCAGCAGAAAACCCAAGCAAAGTTGATTAAAAATCTAAAGCTTTTTCAAATGCGGAGGACCTCGGTTGTGGTACATGCAGTCTTGCCTAAAAGAAAAAAAAATATGTATATCCAAGTGTTAATAATGAAAATTTTTGGTATCACATCTTACATGAACTGTAATTCAGCTCATGTAAGCTATTGAGTAGAGTTTTCCTTATGCAGATTGAAATATATAGGGTACACAATACATCCAATAAAAAGACATATTGTGAAACACATTTCTAACATTCTAAAATACTTCTTATTCTGGAGCGTCTAAGTGCTTTGTGGTTGTCCATCATCTCCTCTTTGCAATCTTACGCAATTGAAAGGGTGAAATAAAAGGAGGTGATTTGAAGAAATGTTTATCATTAAGGAAGCTTTGTGGATTCTGACATGAAAAACTAAAAGGGGCTCTGTCAGGTCATTTTTTAGTATGATACTAATAGTACTCTTGAATAGTGCTCTGGTAGACCTTTCAGAATATGTAAAAATGATTAATGTACCCTGTGTAGTTATCTTGCTATAAGCACCTTCACGCCCTGCAGGCAGCTATAAAAGTAATTGACATGACTCCACAGGATAGGAGGGAAGCATAAATAATAGAAATACATGAATAGAGAGAGCTTAGAGAAAGGAATTGAAAAAATTATTTCAGTTACATATGGATTTTTGACCTTTAAATCTATTGACTGCGTGTGTATCTTTTGCAATGTGAATATAAATGCTTGCAAACCTTTGCTAGTATGCATTGTCTGTAGCATTTTTTATGCCAAGATATATATATATATACACACAGTGAAGGAAATAATTATTTGATCCCTTGCTGATTTTGTAAGTTTGCCTACTGACAAACACATATACAGCCTGTAATTTTAAGGGTATGTTCATTTTAACATTGAGAGATAAAATATAAAAAATAAACTCGAGAAAATTACATTGTCTTAGGGTACTTTCACATCAGCAATCAGCCGCGTTTTTTTTGCGGCCGCACCTGACGCAAGTGCCAATACCGCACTTGCCACACCTGACGCAAGCCCCCATAGACATTGTATGGGGCTTGCCGCAACTGTGCGTAAGTGCAGCGGTTATGCGGTAATCGCGGCAGATGCGTTTTTTTCACTGCATCTGCCGCGATCGGCAAAAACCGCTGATGTGAAAGCAGCCTAAATTATATAAAGTTATTAGCATTTTGCAGATATAAATAAGAATTTGAAATAAGAATTTGATCCTCTGGCAAATTTATTTTTCCTTCACTATATACCGTACTATATTTTCTGTTGAAACTCTCACCTATAATTGGTTTTGGTTGACAACAGTGCATAATGCTTAACATCCGGACGCTATTTTGTTAAATATTTATTTGAAATCAACTTTTGACATCTCTTGTAAGTTAATTTTGTAAATACTGTAAATAATGTATCCATATCATACCACTTATATTCTATATATTTCTACTCTTTACTTTAGCGACACTGTGACCAAGACCACGGAGTGGACGAAACGTTAGTCGCTTTTGTGTACAATCACATTGCATCAAATATAACTCACCTAATGCAAAGAATAAATATCTGAGTGCAGTGATTTATAACTTTAATTGGACATTAGATCCAATGGATCTCTTCTGTGTCACTGAACTTCCTGATTTGTGTACACGCCATTCACTCTCCTTATTAGGGCCATTTTAAGGTTCCGAACTGTTACCAAACAAAGCCGAGTTTGCCGACGTTTTAGCAAATTGTTCAGGATTCCGATCATGAACCGAATCTTCAATGTTCATGCCGAATTTAAAATTTCTGAACTTGATAGAACAAAGGTTCACTGGTCACTAATTTGTGGTGGCCCCACCACCCCTGGACGACTTAGTCTCTCTCGGCATTCAAATCAACCTGAGGTTACAGAAGCGATTCAGAGAAGTGTCCCAAGATAGGAGAGTTGTGTGAGCCTAGCACCATCCTTCCAGAGGACACTCAAACCTCAACTCTCCGCATCTGCCTACCCTCTAGAGCCAACGCAGGTGGACCATGTCAAGGTGGATGTACAATAACAGGAAGACTAACTAGTTAAGGGATTGTATTTTTACTGCGGAATTGTGGCACGTCGAATACACTGCTGTCCAGAGAATCCAGGGAAATCCCAAGCCTATGGCTGGTTGGAGAGGAAACCCTAGGTGAGAGTAACTCCTTTTTGCCATTGACTTTGCTAGTGGTTGAGTAATCTGGTTCTGTTCAGTTCACGCAAATGGCCTATCTAGGTTCAAGATCATCGGGGAACTTAATGCAGCAGGTCAAAGTTGACTAGTACTAGAAACTTCAGTCGGCGGCTCTTTTAGCTGCGCTGTCCAGGCGCTGAACTAGTGTGGCTTGAATTTCAGAGCCGCCGCTCTTTCAGCACCTGGCGTCCGAGAACTGGTCCGATTTTTTGACAGATTGGCGTGATCTGGTGCCCATAGACTCCCATATTATTCGTTGCCAGACTGCCCCGGATCCGGGAGGATCCAGGAGGATCCGGTTTTGTTCGATTTTTGCCCCAGACACAAAAAATGCTGCATGCTCCTATTTTGTGTTTGGGACAAAAAACGAAAACAGCCAGATCCTGCCAGACAGACAGGAAATTGGATGACAAATAGCTGCCATCCACCCCCATCGGCACCACAGGGATACAATAGCGCCAAAATCGAATCCGGTGCTGTCCGGTTCACACCGGACAGCCCGGATCCAAAAACTCATGGCGTGAAGCCAGCATGAATACATATTCACTGCTTCCACCACCCCACCCTCTGAGACAGTATCTATGATTGTTGCAGTCAGGGTGCGCCCCCACCGTCTCTATACTCACAGTAGCTGAGTGGGTCACCTGAAGTGCTGTGTAAAAATAAATAAATAATTGAAAAAATCTTCATGGGGTCCCCAGTATTTAATATACTGCACAAATAAAGCTTACGGCTGAGGGGGTTTCTTACATGTTTTACTGCAGTTTTGTCACAAAACTTCATTCAAATCCTTATACCAGCAAAGTCAATAAGAATTCTGAGGTTTTGTTCACATATTGTCTTTTTCCCCCTTGCAGAATAGGGGCAAAAATAAATCTGCAGCATGTCGATTCTACACTAAATCTGCAGCTCCTGGCAGAAAAATGCTCCACAACCGCAACAAGTTTTTGACATGATTCTGTTAAGTTTTTTTAAATTCAATTTTGTCATAAAACTGCATGCATTGAATTCAGTGCATTCATCTGCAACCTGGCAAAAATTATGCACCAAAATTGCATCTCATTTTTGAGGCTGTTTTAAGAAGATTGTTTAATGTAGTTTTGCCACAAAACTGCATGAATTGAGTTCAATGCATTCATTGCATCACCTGGTAAAAAAGCGCTCCAAAACCGCAACATGTTTATAATGTGTTTTTGTGTGCAGTATTGTGACAAAACTGCATCCAAATCCTTATGCCAGAAAAGACAATGAGAATTCTGAAGTTTTGTTCACATGATACTTTTATTTCCCTTGCAGATTTGTTGCAGAAATAAATCTGCAGCTGTCACACTGCTTCCGGGTTCCGCTCATTAAACCTCATGAATTCACTGCTTCCCCCGCCACCCTTTCTGCTGGCATCTAAGATTGGTTGCCATACACACACTAGGTATCAAAATATGGCATGGGGTTCTCAACAATTTTTATACCCAGCCAAGATAAAGCACATTGGTCCCTCCCCAGGATAAAAATAGCAGTCGACAGTCGGCCAAGTTGGGCGCATTCATTAGATATGCCAAATCCTTGCGATTTACCTGGCTCATCCCGATTGCCCTGGTATGGCGTAAATCGGGGTAATATAAGGGGTAATATAAGCTCTGATTTGTAAAAAAAAAAAAACACAGCTTCCATCAAACTCTGTGTAAGTAATGGATATGGATATATGATAACCCCATCTGTAACCTGTAATTTAATAGAAATAAACACAAAGATCAAAAAATCCTTTATTTGAAATAAAAAACACATCCTCTTTCACCCCTTTAATAATCCTAAAAATTTTCTGCAGGTTCGAAGTAATCCATATGACGTCTCACGATGAGTCTGGCTATGCTACATCTAGAAGCTACAGCGATAGAAAATGTGACCACACACTGCATCTTCTGGGACACACTGATAGTCGTGGGAGAGTCTTCGACTGTAAGAATGGTGACATCACTGCGGTTCCCCGCTGCCATCAGTGAACTCAGTTGAGCCCACTGATGGATTGTCGGATTGTGGGTTATGGCAGCACACCTGACCGGTAATCTGGCAGTCAGATCACCGGAGTTCACACTTGGGGGCTCCTCTGCTGCCATCAGTGAACTCAGTTGAACCTGCTGCTGGATTGCTGGACTTCTGGGCCATGATATCCCACAATCTTGCAATCCAGCAGCGGGTTCAACTAAGTTCACAGAGGGCAGCAAGGAAGCCACTCTAGTGACCTGACTGCCGGGTTGCCAGACAGTTGTATCACCATGTTCTGCAATTTGACAACCCATCAATCAGGTCACCGGAGTTCACATCCGGGGTCTCCTCTGCTGCATTATTGAATTCAGTTGAACCAGCTGCCAGATTGCTGTATTACAGGACATGGCACAGGTGTCCAGCAATCTGACAATAGGTCAACTGAGTTCACAGCTGGAGGTCAATCCGGCAACCAGTTCAACTGAGTGCAATAACAGCTACGGGGAAGCCCTCAGCTATGAATTCGGCTGTGATGTCACCGCTTCTCATAACCAAGCGCTCAGCCACAGCTGTTATTGTGTCACAGACGCTGCAGTGAGTGGTTGCATTGACCGTTGCTACAGCTTGAATGTAAATGCTCCTGGTTTCTATGAAGATTTTCATTCTTCAATGTGTTGCAATAATGCTGGGGAATGAAATAGTATGATTTTATATGTCTTCAAGAGGTTTCATCCCAGTATTTACATTTTATAAGTACCATATTTCTTAATCCAGTCACAAAGATGTAATGAAACAGATTTATTTTTCATTTATTAGTGCATACAAAGAAAATTAGTTTGAGTGTTTTTCTTAATAGAGATGAGTATTGACATGAATAGTGTAGAAAACATCTTCATCCCACCATTCCGTATGATACACATTGTTGGGTTGGATCTTCATTTGGAATCAGTTTGTATTGACAGGCTTTTCTATCAAACACAAATTTGCATTTCTCCTTGTCATAATTTGCTGGTGTGCCGTAACTATATGAAAAAAAAAATAATAAAAACTCATTAGTACCAAATTTTAACCCGAAGTGGATTAACTTCTTAGATGCTACACCTTCCCCCGCCCTGCAGGGTTTGCATGTCTTTACACAACACAAATAATGGTAATGTTTTAAAGGGATCACTAGACAAGGCCAAATGCTACATAACAAGGAAAAGAGAAGAGGCTCTCTGGGTAAATCCAGCATTTAGCTGGTATGATATTGGGAAAAACCTGTATGATAACAATAAGGTTATAGACTTCATCTGAGCACACCACCTGTACAGGTGTATTGATGTTGTTTCTTACATAGTTGTTGGTGCGTGCTTTTGCACGCTAGTGAACTTAACTAAATACTCTTTTGCTGGGTAGTTTTTCCCTATAACTTCTATAAGCCAATATAACCTAACATTCTGTTTATATACTATGCTCTGGTATACAGTAAGTTGGATCTATTCTCCAGTCATAGGTTTAAAATCTGAGTATATACTGCAAGTTACCTTCTCTGTTGACTGTGCTTTATATCAAAATCTACATACTACATCTTGGTAGATATAAAACATAGTACTGGTTATATATAAGCAGGGCCGCATTAACCATGAGCCAGTATGAAGTGTTCGCTCAGGCGGCGCTATACAGGGGGCGGCAAGGTGGCAGGCGCCATGCAGATAGCTACTGGCATGGGAGCCGCGGCCGCCGCCCACGATATGTACTAAAGCAGTGCAGCACGGCGGCCGCTGTCTGCTTTCAAATCTCCCGCCCCCTGCAGCTCTGCTCTGTACGGAGAGGGCGGGTGACATCATCAGTCAGCGTCCCGCAGGGCAGAGCGTGGGACACATGCCGGAGATGCGAGGGGAGTAGAGGAGGAGGACTTGCTGGAAGGACAGAGGGGATGTGAAAAGAAGGAGGTGAGAGGAGAGCGGAGGAGAGAGGAGCTGGCAGGAGAGAGAGGGTGTGATTACCGTAGGAGCTGCGAGGAGAGGAGGGGAGAGGGATACAATTAGGGGGTCTGAGAAGAGAGGAGGTGCCAGGAGAAAGAGGGGGTGAGAAGAGCTGGAAGGAGAGAGGGGGTGCGATTAGGAGCTGCAAGGGGAGAGGAGCTGGATAGGAGAGAGGGGTGCGATTAGGAGCTGCAAGGAAAGAGAGGAGAGGAGCTGAAAGGAGAGAGGGGGTGCGATTAGGAGCTGCAAGGAAAGAGGGGAGAGGAGCTGAAAGGAGAGAGGGGGTGCGATTAGGAACTGCAAGGAAAGAGGAGGAGAGAGGAGCTGGAAGGAGAGAGGAGGTGCAAGGAGCTGGAAGGAGAGGGGGTGCGAGGAGAGGGGAGCTGTGAAGAGAGAGGAGCTGCGAACGGAGGGGGGTGCGAGGAGAGAGGATGTGAGGGGAGCTGCGAATAGAGGGGGGTGCGAGGAGAGAGAAGGTGCAAGGGGTTGCGAGGAGAGAGGAGATGAAGAGCAGTGGCATAACAACCACGGTCGCAGGGGTCGCAAGTGCGACTGGGCCCCGGAGTTACAGGGGCCCGGCGCACGCCAACCCCTGTGCTGCGCCTGCTTTACATGGATGTGCGTCCATGAGGAAGCATATCCACGTCAATGTGCGGCGGTCTGCCAGGCCGGTCTCCAGGCGGCTGATCACGGCCGCTGGAGGACTGACTGGCACTATACCTTCAAACTCCCGCGGCTGCCACGAGTGCACTGTGATGAGGTCATCACGCTGCAACCTCATCACAGTCAGTAATCAGACGCAGCGGCCGCTGGGAGCAGTGAGTGAGAGGCTCCATACAGGAGCAGCTTATGGAGAAGGGTAGGGGGGAAATGTGTGTGTGGGGATGGGGGGGAGCAGTGAGTGAAAAGCTCCGAGCAGGAGCAGCTTATGGAGAGAGAGGGGATGGGGGAGTGTGTGTCTGTGTGTGGGGATGGGGTAGCAGTGAGTGAGAGCTTCTGGAGAGGGAGAGAGGGGATGGGGGGAGTGTGTGTGTCTGTGTGTGGGGGGAGGGCTGTACAGGGGGCAATGTGTCTGTGTGTGGGGGGAGGGCTGTACAGGGGGCAATGTGTCTGTGTGTAAGTGTGTGGGGGCTGTACAGGGGGCAGTGTGTTTGTGTGTGTGGGAGGGGCTGTACAGTGGGCAGTGTGAGTGGGGGGCTGTACAGTGGGCAGTGTGCGGAGGGTGAGGGCTGTACAGAGGGCAGTGTGAGTGAGGCAGATTGTACAGGGGGTAGTGTGTTTGTGTGGGGAGGATGTATGCTATATGGAAGGCTATGAGTCTTCATTATTGCGTTACACTATATGAAGGGCTGTGATGCTGCATTATATTATCTGGAGAGCTGTGACGCTGCATTGTATTATCTGCGGGACTATGATGTTGCATTATATTATCTGGAGGGCTGTGATTCTGCATTATATTATATGTAGAGCTGTGACACTGTATTATATTATTGGGAGGGGTGTGACGCATTATATTTGAAGGGCAGTGACGCTGCATTATACTATACGAAGGGCTGTGAGGCGGCATTATACTATACGAAGGGATGTGATGCTGCATTATATTATATGAAGGGATGTGACACTGCATTATATTATTTGGAGGGCTGTGATGATGCATTATGTAATCTGGAAGGCTGTGATGCTGCATTATATTATATGACGGGTTATGAGGCTGCATTATTCTATGTGGAAGGGTATAAGGCTGCATTTTACTATATAGAGGGCTGTGAGGCTGCATTATACTATATATGGAGGGCTGTGAGGCTGCATTACACTATGTGGAGGGCTGTGAGGCTGCATTGTACTATAATGCCAGAATAAGGGTATATTCCAGGAGGATGACCATATACAGCAGGATGAGGGATATAAATACATTATGAAGGGGAGTGGGGTCAATTCGTGAGTCTTTATAGGATTTAGAACGTTACATGGGGCCCATACATCTGACTAATGTGGGCACACAAGGGAAGGGGGCGGCCCAGGTCCAAATTTCGCACTGGGGCCCTTCGGACTCTAGTTACACCACTGATGAAGAGTATCCTTTCATTATTTTAAACAGTGACAATCTGCATTATAATATAGGAGGATTATGGGGTGTTGTCATGTATATGGGGGTGCTGTCATGTATATTGGCAGTGCTTTATGGTGTATGAAGGTCTATGTGGTTCATTATACTATACGGAGGGCTATCAATGGTGCATTATAATATATGGGGGACTATGGGGAAGCATAATAATATATGAAGGACTGTGGGGGGCATTATACTATAGGGTCCTGTAAAGGAATTCACTTGTGGGGGGATCATACAGTGTTTTGGGGGCACTTTTGTTGGTATTATACTTTATGGGCGTAATAAAAGAGGAACCCAGGGGCTTTGTAAGGGCTGAAGAGTTGTGAGATTTTTACATATGTGACCCAGACAAATATTCTGTTCTTTTTTTTTGGGGGGGGACCCAATTAGAATGTCTGCTATGGAGCCCCATGATTTCTATGTACACCCCTGGTGCAGGATGCATTGTCCCTGTTCTGCAGGACTGATTGGCCATGACTTGAACACCAGGTCCAGTGCCGCCCCTCGGTACATACAGGCATCCAGCCATGTTTCTCCTGAGCGGCGGTTGGTCGGTGGTGCTCTTCCCCCTTCCTGCTCCCACATCCCTTCCTTAACCCATTTGTTCGGCACCTGCTATTAACTCTGGACAGCCCCACGTGCAGCACTTGTGATTGTCTAAGTATTCAGGGAAGAGGCATGGTCTGTTGGGAAATTTTACCAGCTTAGTGCAGTGGCGGCTTGTTGATGCTTAGACTGCAGGTCGTTACCTGTGGTGTGTGGATGGTGCAGCTTGGTGACGTGTCTGAATAGTCAGTGCCAGGCAGGCTCCATATTGAGTTTTGTAGGTGTGTGCCAGAGATAATAGGTTGGCAATCAGTGCTGTCTCCTGTGCTATAAGGATGCAGGACTGTGCAGGACCAGGACCACCACTGTGCAGCCATCATTATGTGTATATAGCTTGTGCCAAGCTGTCATTGCTATTAATAATCCTTGTTCTGGATTCTTCTGTGTGGTTCTTCTATGTGTGTGTGATGGCGCGCTGACATCCTTGAGTTGGGGGGTGGGGGCGCCGTTTTGTAGTTCGCCTCAGGTAGCAGAGAGGCTAGGTTCACCCCTGTATATAAGATCTACTTTTTGGTACATATAAGATCATTAATCAGGTTTCACTTAACAAATATTATTGTATGTTTAAAGGGAAAATTCCCTCTCCTTATTGCTCTCAGTGGTTTAAAGAACTGCATAATACTCGAACCTGCACATTTTATATTACCTTTAAACCAGGCTTTGTCAGCTCACTCCTCTGTACCAGAATAACCGAGTCGTACAGCAAAAAGGCTTGTCTACAAGGGGTTATAGGTATCGCTCCAGCTACTGTACCCACATCTGTGTATATCCTTTTGGGTTCCATATATCAGACACATCAATTGTACCTAACTCTATGTATGAAGGGCTAACTATTGTGCCCCAATATTTTCTGAATATTGTCTTTTCAATTTTGTTTGATCTAGAGTGTATTGTCCTAAACTTATGGTACCTTTTGCCCTGTTTGTCCTGATGGCGTTGTTCTCCGATATATCTCTATTGGGATCAGTATCTGACTAAGTACACTATTTTAATTGTTTTTTACCTTTGTGAAGTGTTTTGAATGTTTTGTCTTTGTGTATTGTTGGACATTAATACAATTGTATCTTTTTTGAAAATTTAAAAAGGTTCCATCCCTTGCTTGGCATCCCTCTTCTCTTTCCCATGTTATGTAGCTTTACTTTTGACTTACTCCTGAAGCAGTCATGTTGTTAGTATTATGAAACCCTGATAGGGGGCTTCAAATCATATTGTTAAGATAAATTGTGTTACTAGTGTATTGTACAAGCTGTCAAACATTTGATAGCCGGTTCAAGCTACTCAGGGGACTAAAAATATATGTAAAAAATGGAGTTGTAAACATTATATATGAAGGACCAGTATAAAGCAGAATAGAGCCAGTCGAAGGTGAGCAGGGGGGCCATTTCCTGTTTACTGTAGTATGCCAACCGCTGAGGCAAGCCAGGGACTAACAGGGTTCAATAGGGTGTATGAGGACTTACATAGTTCTGACAGAAAACCTTAGCCTATGTATCAGTGATGCAGAAAACTGACTAATATGAATTTGCATCACTATTTGTAGTTAGAAGAAAAAAAGGTTTGGTGCCGTGTTAGCCAGTAGAGATGAGCAAACCTTTCTGGACAATTTGGCACGAAGGTGGTGGGATGGTGTTCTCAGGATTCAAAGTTCCCTTTTTCCTCCAAACATAACAATGGTCATTATGGCCAAACAGTTTAATTTTAGTTTCAGCAGACCTCAGAACATGTCTCCACAAGTTTAGGTCTTTGTTCCTGTGTGCATTTACAAAAGTTAATCTGGCTTTTTTATGTTTCATTTGAAGTAATGGCTTCTTCCTGGCAGAGTGGCCTTTCAGCCCATGTTGATACAGTACTTGTTTCACTGTGGATAATGACACAATCTTACCAGTTTCCACCATCATCTTGACAAGGTCTCTTGCTTTTGTTCTTGGATTAATATCCACATGTCGGACCAAAGCACATTCATCTCTGGGACACAGAACCCATCTTCTTCCTGAGTGGTATGATGGCTGGACATTCCCATCTTGTTAATACTTGCATATAATTGTTTGTACATATAAATGAGACACCTTCAGGTATCTGAAAATTGCACCCAAGGATGAACCAGACTTGTGCAAGTCCACAATTCTCTTCCTCATATCTTGGCTGATTTCTTTAGACTTTTCAATAATGTTACACAAAGGAGCAGTGTGTTTCAGATGGGCATTAAAATATATCCAATTATCTCAAATGTTGCCCAATAAACCTATTAGAAGCTTCCAAACACATGACATTATCATATGGGTTGTTCCAAATTGTTTAAAGGCATAGTTATTTTAGTGTATGTAAATTTGTGACTTTCCAAAAAGTACTAAAAATGCCTTAAAACATTATCATTATTATGGCATTTGGCAAATATAAATAATTATAGTAATCCTAATTGACCTAAAACGGGAAAGGTTTATTCTGATTCCATGTCAGATAATGAAAAAATATGCATATGTGTCTTTTTATATAGTTATATTTAGTTATACTATTCTTGATGAAGAGGCCTATGCATTATTAAAAGCTTGCTTTGTAACATCAGTACTTGATTTTTGCTAGCCCTTAAAAGGTATCACAACTACAAGATTATTATTTTGGTTCTCCTACTGAGAAAAATCAAACTATTTATAGTGAGACATAGGCTAGGGTAAGATTAGCGTTTTTCTTTCATCCGGATCCCCAGCCCATAGGCTGCAATACAAAAACAGGATTGCACTATTTGCAATTCAGTTACCGCATTCCGGTTTCGCTGCCTGCGTGAAGAATCATGCAGGCGGCGTTTTTAGGAGCGGTTTGTAAAACGCAGAGGGGCTGCTATAATGGGCTCCTATGGGAGCCCATCCGGTAACCGGATTGCTCATAATGTGCAATCCGGTTACCAGATTCTTTGTTCATCCCTGCTGCCGAAGGGATGAACAAAGGGTTAATGTTAATAATAGATGTGGGCAACATATCTGTAGGGAGTGCCCACCCTCCCTAGAGACATGCAGTCCACATAGTTAGGCATGTGAAGGGTTAATATGTGAAATTACAGTATTGCCGGCTATTGTCAGGCTGGATACATCGCGCTACAGGCTACAAATGTAGCTTGTAGCGTCAATGTAGCCCGTCGTAGCGGCGTCTGAAGACGCGACGCTACAGCCGGCGACAGATACATCTGTTTATGGGCTCTGCTCGAAAACAGATGGCTATATCGCCGATGGTAGCGAGCTGTATCGGCGTGTAAAGAAGCAACGGAAGGGAACTCTGGACACCCGGGGCTGTAGCTGCAATGTAGCTAAGGCGTGACCTCGGCTCCATGTTACCGCGCCCCATGTGCGATCATTGGTGGAAGCTGCTGCAAGACGATTGGTAGTCGCTGCATAGGGAGGCATATTTAAGGAGCTGACGAGTCACACTACACAATCGCTCGAGCGTGCTGTATTACTCAGCCTCCTGCGATGCCTGCCCAATCAGGATGTTATTGCTTCGTCCTATCAGCGTACGGAAGTCTTGTAATCCACAATTGGAGCACGCCTATGTGCTGTCCCTGCTGCACCAGGTCCGCCCATAGTAGCTGGTTGTAGCGGTGTGTAAATGAGCAACAGCTGGCTACTTGAGACACCCGGCGATGTAGCTAGCTATAGATGTAGCGTGGCGTAGCGCACCTTGTGGCGGCGTGTAAAGAGGGTGCGTTGACCGTTTGTAGCCATTTGAGCGTGCTCGTGCACGTGAAGTAGCGCGATGTATCCAGCCTGCCGTGGCGGCGTGTAAAGGTACCCTTACACTGTGTCTGTGGGTAGGTTAAAGGGAAAAACAGAAATCCATACACCAATGTAGAAATAAAATAATTGCCGCTAAGTTAAATCTCCTTACCAATAGTAAAAGTAGAAGTAGTGTCTGCACCCAGCACGTGTCGAGGTACATTCCCAACATGTGTTTCCAAACAGCTTAGTCAGGAGGCGGTGGTCCTACCTCTAACCTAGACACAGGCTCAGTGTTACTTTGGCTCTTGGTCACTTGACCTTTTTGACTCTATTATTGGTAGGTCAATATTGTGACACTGTGTTTTGTGTCTGTGATTGCACTTTGAGATTTGTTTTTTATGCGAATAGCCATTCCCTTGAATTATATTTTTTACTCTGTTGCTGTCTTCTTTTCAATCGTTCACTCCTAGGCCATTATTTATTTGTGTGTTGTCTGCCCCTGCATGTGTCTTGTCTCTCCCTTTTTGCCCATTCCTCATCTTGTATTACCCTATGTGTACTAAATAAGGGAAGTTGTTCATTATATTTAAATAAATCTTCAATTGTTACATGTGTTTGGACCTTCTCTTTTTATATTTTTATTCTGGGTGTTTGTGCACTTCATGCACATAGTTGTTTATTTCTCTATGAAGTCTCCTTTTATTTTTTATTTTACAGCTTTTATTCATTTGTAGTACCTTCTTCTTGCCATACATTGCATATTGATTGGACATATTGCCATTCAGCGTTCCTTTTGTTGATGCATTATTTGTTATGCACTGAAGAATTAAACTTACGTTTGACAACATCTGAAGCTCTCATCCGACTTGCATGAACAATTTAAACAATCTTCTGTCCGCCACTTACTGTTAAGTGGATGCATCTTTTTTCTGAAGTGGCAACCTAGAAATTAAAATATGTTGAGAAATTAAACCTAAAAACATTTTTCCAGCAATGTATCTTTTATTTTTATAAATTCAACAGGAGATGAAAAGGAAAATCATTTTGTGGTCAGATACAAATCCCTTTTTTTTTTTTTAATTTTCTGACATTATAGAAAGGAGTCACTCTGGCACCAGATATTCATGCTTTTAAGAGTGATAAATAAAACATCCACAGGCAAGCCTAAAGCCCCCGTCACACTAAGCGAGATCACTAGTAAGATCGCTGCTGAGTCAAGTTTTGTGACATAACAGCGTCCTCAGCATTGATCTCGCTATGTGTGACCCGTAGCAGCGATCAGGCCCCTGCTGTGAGATCGCTGATCGTTACAAACTGTTCTGGAGCATTTTTGGGTCATTGCGCTCCTGCTGGGTAGCATGCATCACTGTGTGTGACAGGGACAACGACCAACAATCTCAACACTACGCCCTAGAGTGACAGGGTCCCAATGACCGCTATATCGTTGCTACATCGCTGGTGAGATCTGACTGTTTGACATCTCACCAGCGATCACGTAGCGACGCACCAGCGATCCCTACCAGTTCGGATCGTTGTCGGGATCGCTGGTGCATCGCCAAGTGTGACGGTACTCTAAGACTAAGGACCCTGTCCGAAACCCGTCAGGTGCTGGGTTATGTACCCCTAATGGATGTTTTTTTATCTTAAAGAGGACTTGTCACCCCCTTGTGCTTTCCAAACTGAAAGCACCACTGAATGTGTGGTTCGGTTGCCACAGGAACAGCTGGAGCAGGGAAGGATTTCCACATCAGGTAAGCTTACGCACAACACCTTCCACCCCAGACCTGAAGGGAGAGCTCTACTTGCCGACTTCAGGCAAGGACCCCTATAAATTCAGGCCTGGGGATGGAGTTAGTCAGTTCAGTATGGAGCAGTGCTGAGGAAGACATACTGGTGGACGGTGCTGCGCTAGGCCTATGCCACTGAGCTAGCCTGACCAGCGTGAGGGACCCAAGAGTGAGGGTCGGAGGCAAGGCATGTTAGCCAGGGGGAGTGGAGCCATACCTGTTCACCCCAGAAGAGCACCATCGACAACCCGGACACCGGAGTCCGAGACTGCAAGGGTCCAGTCAGCCCAGCAGTAAAGACAGGAATGCCAGGGAGACTTTAATTCTCCTGGCACAGCAGCACTTGAGGCACAGCCACCCTGCAGAGCCCAGCAGGGCTCTCACCGCCTGCCATATAAGTGAGGACAAAGGAGAGGGTCAGGGCCTAGCTTCAGAAAGCCCAGGACTAACGCACACACACAGAGCAAAAGGAAGGCCTCATAACTCATCAGATGTGGAGATCCTGAACTGCTCCCAGACCACCCGGACTGTAACCTGGACTTCATCTTGCTCATATCATCAGTAAAGGTACAGAAACAACAATCCTGTGTGTGTGAATGTTATTGCGGCCCCTGATCCTGCTCCCATGATAGACTGTCCGTAACCCTTAACTTCCACTACTGCCCCTGGGATCCTGCTCCACCTATGTGTAACCATCTTGCTGCTCCACCATCACCCCGGACGTCTGTCCCGCAGCGCTGGTAACATTACCGGAACCGTAGGTGGTGTCACAAAACACTTTTATTTTATTTTTAAATGACTTTCAGCAACCACCAGGGCCACGGGACAGGGCACAGGATCCAGTCACATTCCTCATTGACTACAACACCTAGGACCAGGCGGGATATGAGTGTTTTTAAATTTGTTCTAATAAAGCTGCTGTAAATATGGTCCAGTGGCCCTGGTAAATACCTTTTTTCTTTAGGACCAGGTACCCCAAGGCCCTGGGGTGGATCAGCGGCAGTGTGTCTGCTGCATTCAGGGAAGAGGTCACCCGTGTTTCTACCTTCCCCCGGAAACTGTAAAACCACTTTAGAAAGTGTACAGATAACGAGTCCAGAGGGACTTACAAATTATGAAGTAATCTGTGCCGTCTCCTTGCCTGCCTCGCAGAGCGAGTAATTGTTACAAGCGGTTTGCTTTGCCGCCGGCTGAAACGCCTCAAGCTTGTGACATCAATGCTGGAGCCTGTCCAGCTGTATGCATACAGCATAATCTGTAGCAGGGCGGACTCTGGCACTGATGTCACAGGCAGGAGGCGTTTCAGCTGCCGGCAAAGCAAACCGCTTATAACAATTACTCACTCTGCGAGGCAGGTAAGGAGGTGGCACTGAAAGGCAGAAGGCAGGGAGGATCTCCGTGACGCGTTATCTCTACACTTTTGAAAATGTTTTTTACAGCTTACAGGGGGGTAGAAACATGGGGGACCCCTTCCCTGAATGCAGCAGACGCGTTGCATTCAGTGGTGCTTTCAGTTTGGAAGTCACCAGGGGGGTGACAGGTCTTCTTTAAAGCCATAAATATTGAATAAATAAAGATTTTGTTTTATGGAAACACCTGGTGCCGGAGTGACTCCTTTCTACAGCATTGATTCCAGCATTGAGTCGACACAATCTCCAGGCTCTTGCGGTCTCGGGGTATCCTGGTAAACACCTCTTCCATCCCCTTTTCCTTTCATTTAAATTTTCTGACACTACTGCTTCAAAACCTGTGCACAGTACTAACTTCTAGTATATGTAGCAAGTGGAAAGCTCAGTTTGTCTCTTCATGGTGATGGTAACTTGACTTGGCAGACGCAGCATAAGCGATTGGTTTCAGGTAATTGCCCCTACCTTTTGTAGGCCTGGTGCTGCAATGACTAGGAAGCGACACGGGATCTTAACTATAAAAATTAAACTATACTCAGATAAAAAACTAAAGACATACAGTAATTATAAAGGTGCAGAACAACTAAGGAACATAATCTAATGAATATCTGGTAAAGTTTCATTACATGGACAGCTTCTTTGGCAGCACGATATGAAGTAACTTCTAGAATATTGCAGTTCAATTTTCTTTCTGGTTCACTGGAATCAATACTTTGACATTTCTCTGTTTGATGTGTGGTGATATGTGATAACTTAGGCCAGCTTCACACTGCGGCGTGATCCGGTCCGAGGCTGTCCGGGATGACCCAGACAGCCGCGGACCGGATCAGCCCACAGGACTGGAGGACTAATATGCCCTCCGGTCCGGTGTGCAGCGCAGCAGCTGCAGCCGCTGACAGGTCAGGACCGTGGGCGCCACGGTCCTGACTTAGCAGCAGCGGGAACTGCGTGCACTGCACACCGGAGCGGAGGGCATATTAGCCCCCAGTCCTGTGCTGATCTGGTCCGCAGCTGTCTGGGTCATCCCGGACAGCCCCGGACCGGATGACGCCGCAGTGTGAAGCCAGCCTTACTGATCAGCAGAGGTCAATCCACCAGGATCCCTAACGATAAATAGAATGCGGCTATGCAGGGCCTCGTCTGAATGGAGCATTTTTCAAGCCTTTGCACCACTGTTCCATTGTTTCTCTTTTGGATTGCTGGGGATAGTTGATTACAATGAACAGCTTTTTTCTTGAGTCCCAAAGAGAATGAATGGATCATGATGTGCATGCACAGCCACCAATCAAATGTAGAGTCTCATTTTTAGGATTGGTGTGGATCCCACCTAATTTGCAATGTATTATATATCCCGAGGATATTTAAGGATTGGAATAACCCTTTAATGATGTGAAGATGCAGTCTTTCATGTTTGCACATACGGTATCTTTTTTTATATTCTAAGTGATGGATACAGAAGTATAAGAGACGAGACGGCCCTATCTCATGGGGTCATTTGGGGAGATAAGTACTCTGATAGCACTGTCTTCTGTACTGGACATAGGAGTCAGCATAACAGAGGATAACTGTAATATATCTCTATGATAGACATTTCTGGGGATAGATGTACCAACATGCAGTGCCCTAACTCAAAGCTCATGGGCTCCAATGCAAAAGGTCCAACGGGGCCCCCAATTATTGCAAGTGTTTAATTGCATCAGTCTTTTTTTATATAGGTAAAAGGGAGTTTTGGGACACCTTAGGCTCCAGGGCACAGGTGCGATTGCAATTCCTGCACTTAATATAGTTACGCCCCTGCCAATATGGCTTGCTCATGTGCTGAACATGGGTCATGTTGAGGGTGGAGAGGAGGAGAGGGCTCGGAATTTTAAGTCCTTTGTACATCATGGGAGCCAGCACTTCTGTAGGGGCATAATTCTCTTTGACATCTTTAACTTGGCTCCTCTTTGTGCTAAGTACACCTGGACAGGATGGGTCCACTGCTATAGTGCCTGGCTGGAGCTGTCCTATTAAGTTCTACAAAATATCAGTGAAGTCCAAATGGGCTTTTGTACATGCTTAAAAAAATGCTCGTTTTCCAATATTAAAACATACACCATTAAAAAAATGTGGTATGTCACTTTTATATACAGATTCCACACAAAATCTGCACCAAGCCTTACATAAAGCGAAACCGCCGTTTAAATTTATATTTAATAATAATCTAGAGCAATTGATTTGAATAAACTTTGAAATATAGTTCATTAGAAAATTCTGGCTGGTTACCATTCATTATCTTTCCACAAGGTGTCCCCACTGCACTGTGTGTGAAGCTGTTTCTGTGTCAGGGCCGTCTTCACAGTGAATTCAAACATGTAAAGAGATAATGGAGAGGGGGTGTGACCTACACTGTGTGCCTGCAGCTCACAAGGAGACAATATATCACATTACAGCACAGAACTAAGCAATGTCAGGATGTAAACTCCTCCATACAAGCTTCTCTGTTCTGTCATCTGTCTCTACACAGCAATCTCTGTTAACCCCTTGTCTGCTGGATCCCCACACAGCTCACTACCAGCCTGCTCTCACACGCACTGCTGGCCACTCCCACACAGACAGAAAATGTAAATTTTAAAACACCACAGAAAAATGTGTGATAATGAGTCCTATGGCACATAAAAGCAATATCTTAGCTGCTATGTGACTCATCATTAACAACCAGTGCAGTATTGGGTTTGGTTTTTTTCAATGTAATGACATTTATACTTTAAACTCAAGAGGAAGCAAAAAAAAGCACGCAAAAGAAAATATGCATCAAAAAAAGCAAATCAGAACTCAGAACTACATACTTAACAGACAGAAAACTAAACGATGTAAAAATGGTAAAATGAGTCCTTTACTACTCGTGAAACAAGTCATCACTGGTAACCTACTAATACAATAAAGTAGCTACAAACAAAATGTCAAAACTAGTAAGCGACAACCACTGATAACATCCCATGCCTATCTACTAATAATATTAAAGTGATAATAAATGGTAAATGTACTCACACGTTACTCACCTGTAGGTTCTTGACCGGGCTTTATTTGACTTTTTCCACCAAAGCAGGCCGCATTGCATATGGCCACAAGGATTCCAGCAGCAAATACCACTACCAAAAGGAATTTCTGAAACATGTGGAATGGAAATCTTCTATCAATAACAGTTCAGAAATCTGTTTTTTAACAAAAATAATTAATGGTATGTGCATCTTAAACGAAGCTCTAACTTTGCAACCCATTCCTGAGTTTGCTTCTCAAGTCTGACCAAAATAGCTCATGGTTCAGTTTTTCGATCTAGCAAAAGAAGGCTGACATGTGAATTTTCTGATCATCATAATGGGAGACCTAGACAATGGGGTTTAGGCAGTCTGCCCTCCGGAGGCCACACTAAGTACTACAAGTTTTTTGTAGTCTCCGCCCCTCCGCCTATAAACCCCCACTGCAGGAGCAGATCCTCAGTTTTACTTCAGTGTGCTCGGAGATCACACCTATGACTTGCAGTCACAGGAGATTTATTTGTGAAGATGTTGTGATGCAATGAAGACAAGTGGATCCCTGCCGTGGGGATCCCCGGCATACTCCCTGTCCACCTTTGGGTGCATACAGGTAGAGGTACCTTGGTCCATAGCCCTCGGGCCTGGACAAGGACTTTATTGTCTGGCCTGGTACTATGCCGTGCTCCCCCACTACTCACTTCTGAAGTGCTCTGGTGGGGTGGGAGCCCTGGAGCCTTGCACAGCTCCGTTCCGGTCTGCGGCCTCTCCATGGAAGCGTATCCTGCGGACCGGAACCTGAACCCCCCGTCCCCTGCCCGTTGGACCGGTGCTGGACGTGGACCCACTGGGTGAAGGTACTCTGTATCTCCTTTATGTGGGCCTGGGGGGACATGGTGAATGTATTTATTGTTTGGCCATGTATGGAGAACCTCGGTTCCCTAGGGACATGCGGTTCTGGGAGGAGACCCCTTCCTGAAGGGATCCTCTTATTGTCAGCCGCGTTACACAGTGTGGCCGCCATTACTGATGTTCTGGCGCCTTTTTTCTCCCTGTGTGCGGCTCCTGAGCGCGTCCCCCTCTGGGCGGTGACGTCACGCTCCTTGCGGCCTATGTGTACTCGGTCTCCTCGGGCTTCTGCTTAGCCGCGCCCACTCATTAGTGGCGCGTCGGCCATTTTCTCCTCATTCCTGTGAGGATTGGTGGCGTGCACATCGCGCTCCGGGGAGAAGCTGCAGTTTGCCCGAGGAGGTCGCACACGTCCCGCTTTGATTCACCGCTTCCCTGATCGGTATTCCGCGGGGTGCCCGGTGTTAACCCTTACTGCCCGGGGCGGCGCCAGTATGTCTACGGCTGGACAGAGGACTCCCGCCACAAGGTCCAAGGCATGCAAACAGTGCATGGGACAGGTAGATGGGGATAGTGCCTGTGCAGCTTGCGGTCTCACTGGGCCTGGTCCCAGTGTTTCTGCCTCTGCAGCTGCAGCACCACTGCTCTCCCCTGTGGTTCAGGGGGAAGCTGGGCCATGGGATGTTCAGAGGTCGTTTAATGATACTGTAGTGTCCCGAATGTCTTCCATGTCGCAATCCTTAGAGGCTATACTAAGGAGGCTGTCTGATTCAGCCCCCCAGGCAGGGGCACTTGGGTCTGAACCCCGACTGAGTGAGGGTTCTCGCAAGAGACCTCGCTGGGAGGATGACCCTGAGGATGGTGAACATCGTTCCTCTGATGAGGAACATCCATCTAATAGTGATGATGAGGGTGGAGACCCTGGCCCTGAGCCCCGGCACCACACGGCTCCGTCAGAGGGTCCGGGGGACGGTGTGGAGGACTTGATTTCCTCCATTAACGAAACCCTGGGGCTCGTCCCCCCGGCTGCGGTGGTGGAGAGACCGCGGAAGGAATCTTTCCAGTGGCTGCCGCCATTAGGTCAGTCGCGTGGTCTGTTCACTGACCATTCCAATTTTTGGAGAGTGGTCAGGACGCCAAGGGAGCATCCTGAAAGGCGTTTTGTTAGGAAGACTAAGGATTCACGTTATCCTTTTCCTAAGGAGGTTCTGGAGGAATGGTCGCGCTCGCCTCGGGTGGACGCTTCCATGACTAGAGTTGCGGCTCATTCTCTTTTTTCAGCAGAGGATAGTTCCTCTCTGAAGGATCCTATCGACAAGCAATGCGAGTCATATGCTAAGTCTATATATGAGGCTGTGGGGTCTTCTTTTGCCCCAAACTTTTCTATGGTTTGGACGTTACAGGCCATTACTGCGTGTCTGGAGGGGATCACCGATATCCCGGGGTCTGACCCGGAGGTGACGGCTCTTGCCAATAAGGCTAAGGCCTACGCTGACTACGCCAGATCAGCTGCCTTTGAAACAGCTAATCGGACGGCCGTGGCTTCTGCGAATGCGGTGGTCTTACGCAGATTGCTGTGGATGCGCCTCTGGGACTCGGATAAGGTGTCCAAGAGGATTTTACAAGTCATGCCTTTTTCGGGCGACAGACTTTTTGGGGACGAGCTGGATAAGAGGATTAAGGAGTTTGCTGAGAAGAAGATCCCTCAGAATAAACCCAAGCCACAGAGGTCTCACAAATGGAATCCCAGGCAGCGGTCCTTTCGTCCCGGCTCGCAACCTTCTAACTCGTCCACGCGATCGGACAAAGGAGGTAAACCCTCTGGTCCCTGGCATAATAAGACTCGCCAGAAAAAGCCGGCGGCCGCCGCGGCAGCGGCTGCCCCCAAGGTGTCCTCTACATGACTCGCTCCCAACTCCTGCCACCCCACCGGTCGGAGGCCGCCTGGCCCGGTTTCAGGACGTATGGCATCTCCATGTTCAAGACCGGTGGGTGAGAGACATTATC
Source organism: Allobates femoralis (assembly GCA_033576535.1). Lineage (NCBI taxonomy): Eukaryota > Metazoa > Chordata > Amphibia > Anura > Aromobatidae > Allobates > Allobates femoralis. The sequence goes on from JARQOC010000006.1 coordinate 120,523,867, forward strand.
TCTCGGGGCTACAGGATCGAGCTGAAGTCATTTCCTCCAAACCGTTTCTTTCTTTCCTCCCTGTCACCGGAGAAGGCGCAGGCTTTTCACCAAGTCCTGATTGGTCTTCAGAGGGACGGAGTGGTGATCCCAGTGCCATCTGGGGAACGTTTCAGAGGGTTCTACTCCAACCTCTTCATAGTTCCAAAGAAGGACGGTTCGTTTCGCCCAGTGCTGGATCTGAAATTGTTCAACCAACATGTGCAAGTGCGGAAGTTTCGCATGGAGTCTCTGCGCTCGGTGATTGCTGCCATGTCTCAGGGAGACTTCCTGGCGTCCGTGGACATCAAGGATGCCTACCTGCACGTACCCATTGCGCCAGCACACCAACGCTGGCTCAGGTTTGCGGTGGGGGAAGAACACTTCCAATTTGTAGCATTACCGTTCGGTCTGGCCTCGGCCCCGCGGGTCTTCACGAAGGTGATGACGGCAATGGTGGCAACCCTACATGCTCAGGGTCATGCCGTGATACCTTACCTGGACGATCTGCTGATCAAGGCCCAGTCGCAGGAGTTGTGTCAGGGGAGCCTGGATGCGACCCTCAAGGCTCTGGAACAGTTTGGCTGGATTCTGAATCGCCCGAAATCCGCACTGGTGCCAACCCAGTCGTTGACTTATCTGGGCATGGATTTTCACACAGCCCCGGCGCTGGTGTTACTACCCAGCAAGAAACAGGCCTCCATCCAGTCGGCAGTTCGCACCCTTCTTCATTCGCCACAATCCTCTCTGAGGGGCTTAATGAAGCTGCTGGGGTGCATGGTGGCGGCAATGGAAGCAGTGCCTTTTGCGCAGTTTCATCTCCGCCCTTTGCAGATGGAAATTCTCCACAAGTGGAACAAGAGGTCGTCATCTCTGGACAGAGTGGTGTCTCTCTCTCCTCGGACCAAGGAATCCCTTCATTGGTGGCTGCAACCCCATCACTTGGCGCGGGGTCGGTCCTTCCTTCAGCCTTCGTGGTTGATAGTGACCACGGATGCCAGCCTCACAGGCTGGGGCGCGGTGTTCCTGCACCACAGGGCCCAGGGTCTCTGGACGGTGTCAGAGTCCGCTCTGCAAATCAATGTCCTGGAAATCAGAGCGATTTACCTGGCTCTTCTGGCTTTCCACCGTTTTCTGGCAGGGAAACCCATACGAATTCAGACGGACAACGCGACAGCCGTCACCTACGTAAACCATCAGGGCGGGACTCGAAGCGCCCAGGCCCTCGCCGAAGTCCACCGCATCCTGTTATGGGTGGAGGACAACAATTCCATGATCTCGGCCGTCCACATCCCAGGAGTGGACAATTGGGAAGCCGACTACCTGAGCCGGCAAGGCATGGACGCCGGAGAGTGGTCTCTACACCCGGACGTCTTCCAGTCCATCTGTCGACGGTGGGGAACTCCAGATGTGGATCTGATGGCGTCTCGCCTCAATCATCAAGTTCCGCAGTTCATGGCGCGTTCATGGGATCCTCAGGCTCTGGGAGCGGATGCTCTGGTCCAGGATTGGTCCAGGTTCCATCTTCCGTATGTTTTCCCGCCGTTGGCGTTGATTCCCAGAGTCCTGCGCAAGATCAGGACGGAATGTCGCAGAGCCATTCTAGTGGCTCCGGATTGGCCCAGGAGGTCGTGGTATCCGGACCTGTGGCGGCTCGCAGACGGGGAACCGTGGAGGCTGCCAGACAGACAAGATCTTCTGTCTCAGGGGCCGTTCTTCCATCTCAATTCCGCGGCCCTCAAGTTGACTGTGTGGCCCTTGAGTCCTGGCTCTTGACTTCCAGAGGTTTTTCTCCCTCGGTTGTCTCCACTTTAACCAGGGCCAGACGGCCTACCTCGTTAAAAATCTACCACAGAACTTGGAAAGTTTACTTTTCCTGGTGTGCTTCTGTTGGCCGGAAGGCGTGGCCTTTCCGTCTCCCAACGTTGCTTTCATTCCTTCAGTCAGGAATGGACATGGGATTGTCCCTCAGTTCTCTGAAGGGACAAGTGTCGGCACTGTCGGTGCTGTTCGACAAGCGTTTGGCTAAGATACCAACGGTCCGTAGGTTTCTGCAGGGAGTTAGCCGGGTGATTCCACCGTACAAGCGTCCTCTTGATCCTTGGGACCTCAATGTGGTCCTGGCGGCCTTGCAGAAGCCTCCTTTTGAGCCTTTGCGGGATGTTTCTCTGGTCCATCTTTCCCAGAAAGTGGCGTTTTTGGTGGCCATTACATCGCTCAGGAGGATCTCGGAACTGGCAGCTCTCTCGTGCAAGTCTCCATTCCTGGTGGTTCATCAGGATAAGGTGGTGTTGCGCACGAGGCCAGAATTTTTGCCTAAGGTGGTGTCACCTTTTCATATTAATCAGGAGATTGTTCTCCCTTCTTTTTGCCCTAACCCGACTCACAGGAGTGAGAAGGAGTTACACACTCTGGACCTGGTGAGGGCTATCAGGGTTTATGTGTCTCGTACTGCGTCGGTACGCACCTCGGACTCTCTGTTTGTCCTTACGGCTGGTCGCCGTAGGGGTTCCCCGGCCTCAAAATCTACTTTGGCGCGGTGGATCAAAGCTCCTATTCTGGAAGCTTACCGTTCTTCTGGTATGCCTCTCCCGGTGGGATTGAAGGCTCACTCTACCAGAGCCGTTGGTGCCTCTTGGGCTCTGCGGCACAGGGCTTCGGCTCAACAAGTTTGCCAGGCAGCCACTTGGTCTAGCCTCCATACGTTTACCAAACATTACATGGTACATGCCCATGCCTCTGCGGATGCGAGTTTGGGCAGGCGGGTCCTACAGGCGGCGGTGGCTCACCTTTGAGGTGCCCCGCACATCAACCGTCTCAAAGGAACTCTTTTCCCGCCCTGGGGTGTTGCTTTAGGACATCCCCATTGTCTGGGTCTCCCATTATGATGATCAGAAAAAAGAGAATTTTGTTTACTTACCGTAAATTCTTTTTTCTTGAATCATTAATGGGAGACCCAGCACCCACCCAGTTGTCCCGTTGGACGTTTTGTTGTGTTTTTGGACCTTGTTGGCTCAGGCTTCTTTGGCTAGCATTGTTCGCAGCCATGCCTAGAGTTGTGGTGTGGGTTGCCTCCTCGCAGCTTGTGAACTAAACTGAGGATCTGCTCCTGCAGTGGGGGTTTATAGGCGGAGGGGCGGAGACTACAAAAAACTTGTAGTACTTAGTGTGGCCTCCGGAGGGCAGACTGCCTAAACCCCATTGTCTGGGTCTCCCATTAATGATTCAAGAAAAAAGAATTTACGGTAAGTAAACAAAATTCTCTTTATCACCATAGAATATTTAAGACACTTAGCTGTGATTGACAAGTACTGATAGAATATGTACAACAAACAATGAATGTGAATGGGCTCTTGCATTAAACCAAACATTTAAGGCCAGCTTCACACCACGGTTTTCAGCATCCGGGTGTGCCCGGTTTGAAACGGACACAACCTGATCTGGTTTTGCCTCCCATGTATTCCCATGGTGCTGGATTGGTCCTATTTGCCATCAGGTTTTGTGTATTCTGTGCCTGATCCGGTTTTGTCAGGTTTTTCACCGTCCCCAAAATCGGAGCCTGCAGCATCTTTTGTCTCCGGTGCAAAAATCGAACAAAACAGGACAGAACCGGATCCGGCACAAAACCTGATTTGTTTCCCTGATCCGGTTGTTAGCACTGAGCATTCTCAGAATGCTCCTTCAGCACCATGGACAATGGCTCCACCCATTATAGCCTATGGAGAAGTAATTCACAATGCTTTTCAATGGAAAAATGAAAGAAACGAATCCTGCAAAAAACAGGATCAGGGTGCTTATTTGCCATCCGGTTCAACCTATCAGGTTTTGTCCGGCCTGTCAGCGTGATCCTGCAAAAAACAGGATCCACCCTAACAGCCCAAAACCGTGGTGTGAAGCCAGCTTAAGGCCACGTGCACACACTGAGTATTTGATGAGTTTTTTACCTCAGAATTTGTAGACAAAACCAGCAATGGAGCAATCAGAGGAAAAGTCTAATAGAAACACCTGCACCACTTTTGTATTTATCACCCACTCCTGGTTTTGGCTACAAATCCTGAGGTAAAAAACTCATCAAATACTCAATGTGTGCACGTGGCCTAAGAGAACCTGTCACTAGGTTTTTCCCATGTAGAGTGCAGCCAGCAACGCTAAGTCCGTATCCCCTTCACAACCTTGCCTTTTCCCCTTTTGCATTTACATTTTGTCCTCCCTTTCTTCCAAGAGACATAAATTTGGTATTGTTCGGTCAATGTTTTATTTCGGACGAGTTGTACTTCTGAATGACATCATTCATTTTACCATATAGTGTACAGGTATACAGAAAAAAGTTCCAAGTACGGTGAAATTAAAAAGATGATATCTTTTTATTTACAATGTTCAATATATTGTAAAACTGACATCTCAATATGATTCCCCAGGTCAGTACGAGTTTCTAGATACCATCTTTTAATTTAATTGGTGAAAATAAATTCATAAACGTACAAAAAAATGGCTCATTTGTCGCCATTTTCCAAGACCCGTAACGTTCTTATTTTTCAGGATATAGACCTGTGTGCTGACTTAATATTTTCACCCTAATCTGACATTTTTAGAAATACCATTTTTGAGTAGCTGCAATGTTTTGCGCGCCTTTTGTTGCAATCTTGCAGAGGCCAAAAAAAACACATTTCTGGCATTTTTTCCATTTTGCGGTGTATCAATCGGATTACTGTAAATTATTTTGTATTTCGATAGATCGGGCATTTCTGAATGCAGCTAATCCAAATATGTGTATTTTTTATTTTTTTCTATTCTTTTATTTTCAATGCGACAAAAGGGGTGTGATTTGAACTTTTTTCATATTCTTACATTTTTTTTTACTTTTTATCATATTTACTAGTCACTTGGAACTTGAAGCTGCCACTCTCCAATCACTTAAGCAGCACAGAGCTGTGCATAGACAGGAAGTTGTCATGACAGAGACAGGGGTCATCGGTTGACCGCTGGCTTACATAGGAATGGGGAATGGTGCAAACCTCGCTGGGGCAATTTAAATTGCAGTGTGAGATTTTGACAGTGCAATTTAACTATTTAAAAGGGGAAGGCGGATGTCCAATCGAGCCGTGGCTGTTAGCTGCACATGTTGGCCAATCAGATCAGCTGACATGTGCAGAGAAAGATGTGGGCTCAGCGTGTGAGACAAAGAGAGGGAGGCAACCTTGGACGTACCAATGCGTCCAAGGTCGTAAAATGGTTATATACACCATTATAGAATGCTGTACATATGTTCCCAATCCACTCTGCATAATGTTAAAAATAACTTTTATTATATTCACCTATGGGGCAGTCCTATCTGATGGCCATTGCTGGCTGTGATCTGGCATCTCCTCTCTGTGTTATCCACTCAGTGTCCTCTAGCACTCTCCTGTGCAGGTGCACCTCTCTCTTCCCTGCCAAAGGCGGGCCTTCTTTGACCTTTCCCTGCACATTCGTATTAGGCCGGGGTTGCACTAGCATATGGTATAATATATGTGTGAGGATCGGATGCAGTGTTAATGACACTTGGCTCAGGCTCTGTTGCAAGCATGAGCTGAGTGTCGTGCAACTGTCATCAGTTCCTGTGACCAGATCATAGCTGTGGAGAAGGAGAGATTAATGAAATTAATCTCTCCAGATTCTCAATTGCCATTCTCAGCGTATATCATACTGCTGTCAGATGACATTTGAGGGCAGTGCGATGTTTCACACTCACTCAAAGACTTGTATGCATGCTGCAATATTTTCCTCAGCATGATTTTGGCTGAGAAAAAAATAGCAGATGGACACTGAATGATTGTTTAAAGGGGACATCCAGTGAGAGAAAACTTTTTAGCACAGTTCCTGCCCTGCTACATGATAAAGCGGAGCTGTACACTGCAGTTCTAGGAGATCTCTTATAAATCAATAAAATCATACCAGCTCCTCTACTCTGGTCCCCTGTCATGGATCCCAGAATGTTCAGCCTGAAAGCTTCACGCTGCTGGTGAGAAGAGGTGTGTGAGGGGCGTGGATGCTGGGAGGTGCAGGATCATCCTACATTCCAGTGAGTGATGATGATGATGATGTATTGAAAGTTGGAGAGATAAGAAGATACCATGTTCCTATGGGGAGACCATGTAGAGCTGATTCCATCAATGTAATGATTTGCCTCAGCTCCTATCCTCACAATAACAGTACACATTATGCATCATCATAAAGCAGAGGATCCCAGTATGTATTTGTATCTGCTTGATAACATGATTGCTATTTGAAGCCTGGACCCCCCCTGTCACATAGGATGGTATATAAGTATATATACACACCCCCGACACACCTCCTCTTCTCACCAGCAGCATGAAGCTGACATGCAGAGAGATTTAGGTTCCATGAGGTGGAGGTCAGAGCAGAGGAGCAGGTATGATTTTATTGAATTATACGTGATCAATAAATCCTAGAACTGCAGTGTACGGCTCTGCTTCATCATGTAGGAGGGCAAGAACTGTACTAAAAAGTTTTCTCTCACTGGAGTTCCCCTTTAACAAACGCAATGGGGGAGTCTATGGATAATGTAGGGCACATCATCCACAAGAACAAGATGATCGGTGATAGTAGCACTTTACCTAGGAAAAACTTGGGCACAGGTTCCCTTTAATAAGCATCCCCGCTACATGCTCTTTCCACCAGATTGGGGACTAGAAGGATTATGTTATGCTTCTGGTAGTTTAATGCACTTTTTCATTATCAAACATAAGTGGAATCTCAGTCTTTATCTTTGCTTTGTGAAAGGCATCTTGTTCATGTAGTCCATGGTGTATGGTAAATATATACCATATGTTAATATTTGGCTAGGATTTCCACTTCTATGAGGAGTAAAATGTTTCTGTATTTCAAGTGATAAATTTAGCTGGACACATGTCAATATTTTTAGATGCCTGGCATAGTTATTAATGATTATAGAAAAGCAATAACTCAGCAGTATGTGTTCGCTGAACTAATGCTGAAGTGAATTACAAAGAAATCTGCATATTTGCAAATATCAATTTTTGTAGAATTTGGGTAGTTTCATTCAAATATATTTGCTCATCTCTAAAAAATATATGGCCTCTCTTTTTCTTCTGGTATGTTTTCCTCGAAAATGCTGACAATCTATGAGGGATTTTTGTTAAATTCCTGTGCTACTCAAACAATGAAACCCACCTTGTAAATAATACATGGACAATCCTTGCAACTTGGTTAAATTTGGCCACAGCAGCTCTTTATTGCCTATTATTTACACACTAACACAGGGCCACCGCACAACTGGCATCTCAACATTAAACAATAGATAACACATTTATACTACAGTATAATACGTAACCATGAATAAGCCTGGTGCAGAAGCCATCTCCTATAACAAAACATTATCCCTGGCTGCAACACATTAGCCCAGAGATGACGTATTAATAACCACAAATAAATACCGTATATACTCGCGTATAAGCCGAGTTTTTCAGCCCAAAAATTGGGCTGAAAAGTGCCCCCCTCGGCTTATACGCGAGTCAATACGGCCCCCTAAAAGTTTGGCGCCCCCACCTCCCTTTCTGGGCCCCCCCCCGCATGCAGCGCTGCGCATATACATTACCGGTCTAGCAGCTGTCACCCTCCGATGGATCGCGGCTCCCGGCTCCGGGCTCCATCTTCCTCGCTGTCTTCCTGCTTGTCAGGTGACCGTCCGGCGTCGCGGTGACGTCATCGCGATGCGCGATGAGCCCCGGTCACAAGGCAGGAAGACAGCGAGGAAGATGGAGCCCGGAGCCGGGAGCCGCGATCCATCGGAGGGTGACAGCTGCTAGACCGGTAATGTATATGCGCAGCGCTGCATGCGGGGGGGCCCAGAAAGGGAGGTGGGGGCGCCAAATTATGAGGGGGGCCCTGCTGGGGCCATGTATACTACCACTGGGGCTATATACTACCACTGGGGCTATATACTACCACTGGGGCTATATACTACCACTGGGGCTGTATACTATTACTGGGGCTGTATGAATACTACCACTGGGGCTGTATGAATACTACCACTGGGGCTATATACTACCACTGGGGCTATATACTACCACTGGGGCTATATACTACCACTGGGGCTGTATACTATTACTGGGGCTGTATGAATACTACCACTGGGGCTGTATACTACCACTGGGGCTGTATGTATACTACCACTGGGGCTATATACTACCACTGGGGCTATATACTACCACTGGGGCTGTATACTACTACTGGGGCTGTATGTATACTACCACTGGGGCTATATACTACCACTGGGGGTGTATACTACCACTGGGGCTATATACTACCACTGGGGCTGTATACTACTACTGGGGCTGTATGTATACTACCACTGGGGCTATATACTACCACTGGGGCTATATACTACCACTGGGGCTGTATACTACTACTGGGGCTGTATGTATACTACCACTGGGGCTATATACTACCACTGGGGCTGTATACTACCACTGGGGCTGAATATACCACTGGGGCTGCTGTATACTACCACTGGGGCTGTATACTACCACTGGGGCTGTATGTATACTACCACTGGGGCTGAATATACCACTGGGGCTGCTGTATACTACCACTGGGGCTGTATACTACCACTGGGGCTGTATATACTACTGGGGCTGCGTGTATACTACCACTGGGGCTGTATATACTACTGGGGCTGCGTGTATACTACCACTGGGGCTGCTGCTGTATACTACCTCTGGGGCTGCTGTATATACCTCTGGGGCTGCTGTATACTACCACTGGGGCTGCTGCTGTATATACCACTGGGGCTGCTGCTCTAACACTGCTGGGGCCTGTATATACCACTGGGAGGCTGCTGTATACCACACTGCTGGGGGCTGTATACCTGTGCTGGGGTCCACCCTCGGCTTATACACGAGTCAATAGGTTTTCCCAGGTTTTGGGGGCAAAAGTAGGGGGGTCGGCTTATACACGGGTCGGCTTATACACGAGTATATACGGTACCACTAAATTGCAAAACACCAGCAAACTACCTGTAACAGGAGCCCAGTATTCCCTACTAGTGGCTCCCCTCCCAACTACCATTATCCATTAAACCGCCTCTGGACCGGACCTACCACCTGCCACAGGACTGGCCACGTGACCCCTTACGTGGTCTGGACTCGCCACGCACCCATTGCTTGTTCCACTCCTTCCCACAAGCCCAACATCCATATGTCCATTGCAATCTCATTCAAATGAACACCAATCACTCTCAAATACTCCTGTGCCGGCCTCTCCAATTTCCTGTGTCTCATCGGAATACCCCCATACTTGGCAACAAAATGTGCCACCACCTTAGTCTCCAGTGTGGAGGAAAAATAAAGAAGCAAAGACCTGATTGAAGCTGTGAGTGCTGGGAGATCCCTTATATGCCGGATTTGCCCCCCAAACTGACCCAGGAGGCACTACAGGTGTGGCTCCCTGCACCTCTCCAGAGGAAATCTCCCACCAGGTTCATTCCCTAACCATTCCTGAAAGCACCGCTGCTCCTGGCCTCTGTCTCTCTGGATCTTCTGCTGTGTGCACTGCCCCTGGCATCCGGGGAATCCGTTGCACTGCCTCTTACAGTGCCTAACCCTTCCGGAGTGGAAGGATGTAAACCCCTCTACCCGCTTTGGGGAGTGACATCACTGGCTCCTGGACACCATGCACACTCCCTGGGTCGGACCCAGCCAGAAGCTGCTGCTATCCTGATCACCCTTCTCCTTGGCCGTGGACTGGAATTAGGACACAGGCTTGAAATGCCCCTGTATGGTTTGCCATAGCCCTGCCGAAGATTCCTCACAGAGGCTGGAGCAGGCGCCAAAAGCTCTGGATGCCCACTCTACCTCAGAGGGTCCCCATGGGGTATCCTAGATCTCGGCCTCCTTACTACTCCATCTTCTGGGAAGTATCTTTCTGGAGGTCATGACTAATGACGACAGGAGGGGAGGATGGGGTTCAGAGGCAGCTCTGCGTGTGAGCCTGCACTACCTGTGCCCCTTGCACTACCATAGCCGCCCAAATCAACTCTTCCAATAATGCTAGGTCTGCCATATCTAGTCCAAGCTGTAACATGTCCATGCTGTCATCACCAGGAGATTGCAAGAGGGAGTAACTGCCCCTTACCTACCCTTATATCCTCTATGTTGCTCCCCCCTTCTTACTTGCATATCAACTCCCCTACCAGTTACCTTCTTCTGCAATTTTCCTATGCATTTCCATTTATACCTTTTAATCCTTTAACTCCCTCCCCTCTTGATTATCATGTAGCTTGTCCTCCCCATGGGTTCCCCGGCTTTTCTTATTCATTGTAGCAAAAATAAAGGCGGCACTCTCCAATGCAAAAATCTTTAACCTTCATTCAAATATTAAAAGGTAATTCAGGAAGTAAGAAAGATATAGGCTGCATCCATGATGACGGCCATTTCATGCACACCTGGACTTCAGGAGGACCTGTTGAAGTGCAGGTGTGCATGAAATGGCCGCCATCCTGGACACAGCCCATATTTCCCCTCTTTCCTGCATGGCCTTTTACTATTTGAATAAAGGTTGAAGATTTTTGCATTGGTGTGTGTGTAGTGCCCCTGCATCCAGGAGGCCACAAAAGGGAACTGCAGCCGGGCAGGTAGGATGACAAGTTGCACAACAACACCCTCACAGCCCACACAACCCATGTACAGTAGATGGCAGCATCCAACCCTGAGATTGGATACTCTAGGCAAGCGAGGGGTGGTGCATTTAGAGGAGTGGGTTGGGCACACACGTAGTCAGGTGACTTGACAGTAGAAATAGTGAGGGGGAGAAGGAAGGAGTTCAGTAGGCCCAGGGTGCTGAGCAGTAAAGACCGAGACCAGAAGCTGAGGAGCACAGCACAGGCCGAAAGACAGCAGAAGGCCGAGTTAAGCTGAGCAGGAAGAAAGACACCCACGTCCTGGAAGAGTGAAGGTGTAAGGAGCGCAGAATCTGTACCGAGCCAGGGTGAGATGGAGGAGAGAGAAAGCCTATCCAGAGCCAGATCCCCAGGAGTGTGAGAGGACAGAGAGGGACGGTGATACCTGGGCCCTAGACTTACAGCTGAAGCTACCGACTGCATGCGGAGTAGCCCTCCTATGATACTTAAAGACGCAGAAAGAAAGAGCCTGGTAGAGCCTCACACTTGAGGACTGCTGGAGGCTGGGCTGAGTAGAGTGTCGGCTCTAAAGGGGACCGTAGTTTACCCGGCATCCCCAGACACCGACGGGGGACCACAGCTACACGTTAGGGTTCCTAGCCCAAAGGACAGGCAGCTCAGTGACAAACAGGAGGACCCACAGGGGCCCGAGTCACCGCCATACTGTCCGGAGACACACACCAAGTGGACACAGAACGTAAACAGCCCGGAAAGGACACAGAGACTGTGTGAGGGGTCACAGAGAGAGAGACCTGGCTGCAGAGATAAAGGGAACCCGGAGAGGGAGAGTGAGCCCGTGTATTAAGAACTGAGACTTGTAAGAACTGTACCTAACTTGTAAACTGTACGGAAGAACTTTAAGAGTAAACACGGAGAACCCTGCATCTGCCTCCCTTGTGTCTCTGCATGAATGCTATTCCCTCCATACAGGATTACAACGACCCTGCAACTGAAGAGCCACAGCCTGTCAGCACCAACATTGAGGAGAGATTCCTGCAGCGTCTGCACAGTAAGTGTACTGAACATTCCACAATAGACTTAACCCTTACTGCCCTGGGGAACACAGTTCTACCCACTGGAACTATTCCATCTACGCTGCTATTCCATCATCCCCGGAGGTTCTGCAGCAGCGGTGGCCCCATCACTGGCCGCATATAGTGGGTGGGTGGCGTCACGACTGACAATCCCCTGTAAATATTCCCCTTTTATTGCCGAGCCTGGGACACGGACCGGACCAGGACCCCCCGTGACTTGCCCAGTAGCAGACCGGTCCGGTACCGAGTACCCCCGTCCCAGTGGGCCCGACATGTGCCACCTTTCATCTTTTCCTACAATGAATATGCTACCTGCGTGATCTTGTGGGGTTGCACCTGTATTTGCTTAGTAGTGCTGAAATTCTATACCCTGAAAATCTCCTTATACACATGGTTGGAAATAGTTATCCCATACCGGTGGTGCGAGTCGGGGATTCTGTGATGTAGACTTTCCTCAAAAATCATCTCTTTACCTATGGGCTAATTACAGACCCATCTCTGACCTCCAGCTCCCCTTTGGGTACCTTTACATGCCGCTACTGGTGGGTGGATACAACCAGCTACTTCACGTGCACGAGCACGCACAAACGGTTGCAAGCGGTAAATGCACCACCTTTACACACCGCAACAAGGTGCGCTACGCTACGTTACATCTATCTCTGGATACACCGCCGGGTGCCACAAGTTACCTTCTGTAGCTCACCTTACCTCATTTACACACCGCTACAACAAGCTAATATGGGCGGACCTGGTGCAGCAGGGACAACACATAGGCGTGCCACAATTGTGGATTACGAGACGTCTGTACGCTGATAGGACAAAGCAAGGACATCATGATTGGCCAGGCATCGCAGGAGGCTGTTTAATACATGACGCTCGAGCAATTGTGTAGTGTGACTGGTCAGCTCCTTAAATATGCCTCCCTATGCAGCGTCTACCAATTGTAATGCAGGAGCTTCCTCCAATGATGGCTGATGGGGCGCGGTAACCCGGAGCCTGTGTCACGCCCCAGCTACATACCAGGTACATAGCCTGGTGTCTACACATCCCTTCTGTTGCTTCTTTACACGCCGATACAGGTCGCTACAATCGCCTGGGTAGCCACCTGTTTCAGGGCAGTGCTCGGAAACAGATGCATCTACTGCCGAGTGCCTACTACCGTCTTCACACGCCACTACTACGGGGTACATTGCCGATGCAAGCTACATTTGTTGCATGTAGCTGGTTGTATCCACCCGCCAGTAGCGTCGTGTAAAGGTACCCTTATGTCACATCTCCATGAATGATTGTTCTAGTCTCACCTAATCACTGATCTCTTTGGTAATTCTCTTGGCAATTTGCAGTATCAGTCCTTTACACTCTGGTCTTGCTAAACTGTCAAACGACCGTCCTTCTAACAGCTAAATTGCCTATTTTCTGCTGACTCTAGTGTATCTTTCTGCAATATTTAGATTCTCCTTAATATGTTCCACTCTATTGGTCATAAAGATACTACTGTCTCTTGGATCTCTACCTAAGTCTATAGTCATTCAGTGTCTCATTTACTGGCTCTTCTTCTTGTGTTCTTCCTTCCTCTTTTTCCTCTACACCGCCCTTATTAAACTATCAGAAGGTTGGCTTTCAGTACCATCTCCACGCTGATGACGTCTAAATATATAATTCTTCTCTTGCCATTTTCTCTGCAACACTACTAAACACAAGTTATTTCCTTGGTGTCTAATGGCATATTCCCTCTCCACTACCTAACATGATATTACCCCTTAGTGATGGAGCCAATTCTGACATTAAAGCACCACTCCAGCTTATGTATTAATTTCATTCTGGACTGGTGCTTTAAATCTGTCCCCAGTCCCGTTTTCTACAACAACCAATGGCTTAATCTTTTTCCAGCTTCGCTCAGGTCAATGTCCTGTGATTTGTGACCTGCCAGCAAAGCCAGTGTTTGCTATAGTGTGCTGGAGGTCACAACTCAATGCAACTGTAGAACAGTCAAGTTCTGACTTTGTTTTGTCTCTCTGCATCTTTGGATGTTTGGTTCGAATCACGGTTTTTGGAATTTACATGGAAACCCTTTAGTATGTGCTCAGCGGAAAGCACACTGTACATGTAAACCAAGCCTTATCGAATTTTTAAGGGGTAGATTAAAGAAAAAAACATCGGTACAAGAATAGTTCTTATTTTTATTTTGCAAGGTTCACCATGTAGCATTAGTGATAAGACGACTTTATTCTTCCACCCCTAAATAGTGCCTACAGGCAGAAATGATTGCGGTGGGCCCAGACATACATGATGATTAATCATTAAAACAGTCTGCTTTACTTATGAGTGTCGTGCAAACCTGAATGTTCCAGATTGATGAAGTAGTAAATGAATGGTGGATGGCCACCATGTCCCAACAAGGCAGCGACATCAGTAAAGAGGGGATAGAGTCGTGTTTTGGGCTGGAATCATGGGGAGAGAGCTGGTACGCCCTTTTAGGGTCCTTGTAGGTGGTAAAATGCCCTTGGCAAAGTAAATTCAGTTTTTCACTGACAACTTTCTTCCATATAATCAAAAAGAAGAACTGTACAGTAGTGTTTAAAATAATAGCAGTACAATATGACTAACCAGATTATTTACTGTCTTTGGTATACATTATGTTACCATGTCAAACAATTTACCAGTTGGTGCAGTAGATTCTAAGAAAACCAACAGATTCCGCATTCATGATCTGCCTGTTTTTGAGTCTATGTATTTGAATAATTTAATGCTAGCGGAGCAAGCATCATGATATGGCCTTGTTTCTCTTATTATGGTGCTGGGCTTATTTACCACATACCAGGGATCATGGACCAGTTTGCATATATCAAAATACTTGAAGAGGTCATGTTTCCTTATGCAGCAGAGGAAACTTGAAATGGGTGATTCAACAAGACAAAAACCCTAAACATACCAGTAAATAAGAAAAATCTTGGTTCCAGTCCAAGATAAAATTAAGGTTATGGAGTAGTTAGCCCAATCCCTCGACCTTAATCCGATAGATCACTTGTGGGGTGACATCAAAAATGCTGTTTCTGAGGCAAAGCCAACAACTGCAAGAAAATTATGGGATGTAGTCTAAGCATCCTGGGCTGTAATAACACTTGACAGGTGCCATACGTTGGTTGGCTTTATGCAACATACATGTGAAGCAATTCTAATAAACTGTGGTTACACAACTAAATATTAGGTAAGGCCCCTTTCACATCAGCATTTTTTGCTGATTGCAGCAGATTCGGCGTTTTTTTGCGTGGCCACAAGTGTCGGTTCACGGCAATACTGCACTTGCTGCACATGCTGCAAGCTCCATAGACAATGCATGGGGTTTGCCGCAAGTGTGCCACAAATGAGCCGCAAGTGCGACCGTTAGGTGGCAAATCTGCCAGATCTGCCGCAATCAGTGAAAAACGCTGATGTCCCGCTTGGGAGGTGAGGGAATCAGGTAACTTGATGGTGTGATGGGCAAAGGGGGTCAGGAAAACCTAATGTGACTCTGATGCTGGGGTCCCTGGCTTTCCCTGATCTCGGAGGTACCCCTGATGGTGAGGAGTTCCGAGCCGCCACCCTGCATCCTAAACTCCTGATTAGCCCTAGGCTGAGGGCCCCTACCTACACCCACGGGTCAGGGATCACAGCTTCTCCCACGGCAATAGAACTCCAGGAGAGGCTTCAGCACAGCAGCAAGGTTTCTTCTCAGCTCAATGACCAAGAGGCAATTAACTCTATAAACGGCGTCTGACAGAGGAGAGGGAAAGATATTTAAAGCCAGGGGGAGGGGATTCCAGGTCAGTCACACTTCAACCACTCAACCAGCAGCTGAACATAATAGTGAATGCAGCTCTGGAGCACAACACGGGAGTCAAGACCTTCACACCAATCCCTCATGCAGCCCTTAAAGGAAAACAACACATACAGCAGCATCCAGCAATGTCAGCGCAAACTAAGCAAGTGACAGCTGATGTGAAAGGGGCCTAAGTGATTCACAGGAATACTAAATCCTACATAAAAGAAGAGTACATATTTTGAGTTTGCAAATACAAATGCATACACTGCTATTTTGTTGAAGAGCCCAATGTTCATTTTTTGTTATTTTATGTAAATTAGTTAAAAAATTATATACATTCCTCTTTATCTTTTAATTTATAAAACAGTGTACAATGTTCCCAATGTAAGGAAATAAAGACTAACTTTGGACTTCGGACTTAACTCATGTTTTTTAATACACTGCTATTATTTTGAACACAACTATAGCAAAAGCATCTTCATGCACGACAATGTACCATGTCATGCTGCATAGAATAAGTCTGATCATGTACTGCTATGGGCATAAAAGGAGAGAAACTCATGGGTGGCTACCAGCTTCCCCTGGCCACTACCCTAGTGAGAACCTTTAGAGTATCTTCAAGCAAAAGATCTATGAGGGGGAGGCAGTTTACATCAAACACCAGTCCTGGAAGCCCAAAATTGTGATAGGGTCACACTTAAAAGGCACAATGCAGTAATCGCATCCATTTCCGGATGCCGTTTTACCGTGTGCCTTCATACCATCATTTAATAGTAAAATTGCAACCCTCATTCCGCATCTGGATGCATTAACGCATCCGGTTTTGGTATGTGGGTGTTTGCAATTTTAAAAACCACATCCGGATCCAGTTCCAGTACCGCAAGGTACATTTATGTACCTTGCAGTACCGTATCCTGTCCCATAAGCGCCCATGTTAAAAAAAGCGCATCTGGTTTTTCAACCACTTCGAAAAATGCAGCCTGCATGATTTTTAATGCAGGCTACAAAGCCGGATGTGGTAACCGGATTGCAAATAGTGCAATCCGGTTTTTCTATGAAGCCTATGGGCTGCGGATCCGGTTTTGAGCATTTTTAATGCTCAAAACCGGATCCGGATGTTAAAAAATACCGCAGGTGTGACCCTAGATTAAATCCATGGAAACAAACTTTTAAAAAAAAAAACCTTGATGCATTTCTACCGTATTGTATGTCCTTAATCATAAGCATACACTGTATACTTATGACTTAGGGCATGTGATAAGCCAGAAACAACTCAAGGTTTCTTTTTAACATGCATTTTTTTTACATGGATTTACCTGTTGTCATGGATTGCTACATAAATGAATTTTTTTCACGCTGACCTTACCCTTCAGACTTTAATATCTTGGCTGCTTCTCACCAGCAGGATAGACACCCACTGACAGCATTGTCTCAGCTTTACATTGATATACAAGATAAATGGATGTAAAAATTGTGTAGCTGGAGTCCTATGTTAGCATTTGACTTGACTGTTACATTTTTTTGATTAAAAAACTTTTAACTTCAGTAAATGTGACCAATTAATGCTGTAAATTCAACAAAGGACCATTTTCAGTATATTACAGCCTAAATAATGTTAGTAAACACTTTTGTGCATAATTATTTGAAACAGTGCATTTTGACTATTTTTAGTTTTATAAAAGAAAATGTTATCATTGGGAGGTTTGTCCAATCAAATTTTACTTATACTTAAATGGCTTATGATTTGAACATTATACTGACTTACTGTAGTTGTGCAAGCCATTTAGGAAAAGCAGAGAAAATAGCATTTGCATAATAATTTGGAATGTGGTATATTCATCGTATAAGCGATTATCAACCATTATAAAAGCACCCTAACAGCCTGAACTTCCCATTCCCATCTCTAAGCCCTGTCTTGAGCTGTACCAGTTTTCTTCTTTTAAAGTGAAACTGTCATACGTTTTAGGGGTTCTAAACCCTGCCCACCACCTTTAACATACTGTAATTGGGGTTCCTGTAACCCCTTTAAATCCCCAGACGTCCCCCTACACACTTCATAAAACAATTTTTAATCTATCCCATACCATATGCTAATTTCTTTTATGGGTCATAAGGTGACTGCACATTGTGTTCAGCGCAGACCCGCTCTATGGAAACAGCACCCCTCCTGATTGTATGGAAGGGTATGACATAGCAACATTATCCACATAAGTCTCGCACCTGCACAGTTGCGCACCTCACTTTGCCTTGTTGAACAGCCAGTGATTCCATGCCGCAGGTGCGAGACATCGGTCTCGCATCAACCTCACAGTGCCCAATGTCTTGCGCCTGCGCAGTGGAATCACTGGCTGTTCAACAGGGCAAAGTGAGGTGCAAAACTGTGCAGGTGCAAGACTTGGGAACTGTGTGGATGACATCACTATGTCATCCAGTTGCACACAGAGAGAAGGGGCGGCGTTTCCATTGAACGGGGTGGCACTGACCACAATCTGCCGAGCCCCATATGACTCATAAAAGAAATTAGCATATGGAGCGGGACAGATTAAAAGTCATTTTCTGAGGTAAGTAGGGGGACAACTGGGGATACAAAGGGGTTTCAAGAATCCCAATTACATCATGTTAAAGGTGGTGGGCAGAAACCCCAAAACTGGTGACAAGTGCACTTTAACATTACCTCCAAACAATCAATAGCAATGCTGGTAACTGGCTCATGTAACACTTTCACCTTTTGTCACTCTATCGCCTCACAGATTGAAAGCTCTTGTGAGCAGGTCCCTCACTACTCTTATTAGAGTTGCTGACTAACCTGTTGCTTTTAATATTTGATTTTGTTTGTACTATAACCTTCCGAATTGTTGACTTAGAGGTTGCCACTGTATAAATACAGTTGCAAAAATACCTCTGTAGTTTATCAAAACACATATTACAGAAACCAACAAAATCTAAAAATTGCACAACATTTTGTAATTATGGCCAAACAAAGGGCAAAAACAAGAAAAATTAACACTAGCGCCTACTATGTCAGAAATAATTGACTGCGCAAATAGCTGCCGGCTGTGTCAAAAACAAATGAATCCTTAAGAGGTTAACACATAGGTATATACAATCCCATTAACCGGATAAATAAATGCTTTGAGTTAATTTCTACTGGTAGATTACTATGGTAAAATTCCCATTGTAAAGTCTTTCTTGGATGGATGACACTTACCATCCT
This sequence comes from Allobates femoralis, assembly GCA_033576535.1. Lineage (NCBI taxonomy): Eukaryota > Metazoa > Chordata > Amphibia > Anura > Aromobatidae > Allobates > Allobates femoralis. Next base: position 120,542,634 of record JARQOC010000006.1, read on the forward strand.
GGAATGTTTTTGCTGACACTGATCAGTTTGCACTTGGAGCTTGAAATTTATACTCGGTGAAGGACCTTAGGCCCCTTCCTGAACAAAAGGTAATATTGACTTCTATACATTCCGTTTGGTGACATTTCGTCATTTTTCAGGTTCGGTTTACACTATTTGAAGAGACTCCATCAGCCGTCCTGTCAGACAAAAGGTGAAGAATACATAGCACTGCATGCAACACTATTTTCCTATCAAAATGACAGATATCTCAATCTTCACAATGGGATATTTTAGATGCACTTTACACCATGTTCCAAATTATTGTGCAAATGTTCTTTTTCTCAGATTTTGCTAAATTATCGGTGCAATAAAAGCCAGCACATGTTAGAGTATACATCGAATTTTATTAAAGAAACCTCCAAATGATAAAAGAATTACCTTCAAAATTAAAAAAACCCTAAATGCATTCTTCCAAATTATTAGGCACAGTAGAGTTTTTAAACATTTGATGTTTGAAAGAACTTAAAATGCACATTTGTTGAATTTGCAGCATTAGGATGTCACTTTCACTGAAATAAAAAGCTATTTAACTCCAAAGCATCCTAACAGTCCAAGTTACATGTTAACGTAGCAACCTTTCTTTGATGTCACCTTCACAATTGGGTCATTCCATGTCAAGTGATCCAAAAATGAATATTTTTTTTCCCTGACGTCCTCAGATTTTTAAAAAAAATTTTCTATCTGAAGAACAACTTTATCTAATTACAAAAAAAAAGTTTTGAATTTTTTTCTTTATCTGTTAATTTTTTACAGATTTTTAAAGTTTTAAAAAAGTGCGAATTTTGGCCTGGTATGGCTTTACATTTTCTATCATATCTCGGGCTAGAAATAAGATAGAGAAACAAAATAAACACCAATCTACTCAGAACTGTCCAGGCTTTCATCAGATATGTCACAAGAGGATATTTGTTAATATTTTACCCATGTGATCGCAAGCGCAAAACTTTAAAACGCATTTCCGAAAAATCGGCGCGCTTTAAATATTTCAAAAACTGCCCATGTGTCTGCTGTGCTCTTAGCCACATCTGTACCAAATTTCAAGTTGGGATCGCAATGGGATCATATTTTAACATATTTTACTAGTAAGAGCGTCAATGGGTCATTCCATATCAAGTGATCTAAATATGAATATTTTTTTTACCTGACGTCTTTAGATTTTTTTTTTTTTTTCCTTTATGAAGTACTACTTTAGTTAATTACAAATTAAAAGTTTGGAATTTTTTTCTTCATCAGTTAATTTTTTACAGATTTTTAAAGTTTAAAAAAAGGGTGAATTTTGGCCTGGTACGACTTTAAATTTTTTTATCTCAGGCTAGAAATAAGATAATGAAGTGGGAGAGGCATCATTTTACTCAGAACGGTAACAGCTTTCATTTGAGATGTTACAAGACTATGTTTCTTTATATCAAATTCAAACTATTGACGGGCAATTGTGAAAAAATGACTGATTGTGTTCTTGGTGACTTTTGAATTGACACTATAATAGTTAAATATTTTGCACTTAGGTCCAATGAATGCGTCCATGGGGTCAAGCTGGGACAGAGTCATCACAAATTAGCCTTATTTGCAGATGACCTGCTACTTTACATCTCCCAGCCCCTGGTCTCCATCCCTTCGGTCTTAATGGAGTTTGAACGGTTCGGACAATTGAGCAACTTTAAAGTGAATTGCTCCAAAACCGAGGCACTCAATATTTCTTTGCCTGGAGAATTGGTTTCTCATCTATCTAAACAGTTCCCATTTAAATGGAAAGTAGAAGCCATTAAGTACTTGGGAGTCCTTATACCAAAAGATCTTAAACAAATATTCAATTTAAATTATCAACCCCTTTTGACTAACGCGGAATCGGCATTTACCTCCTATAGACAATTAAAGCTATCCTGGTTCGGGAGAATAAACGTAGTCAAGATGGATGTCTTGCCCCGACTCTTATATACTTTTCAGACAGTTCCTGTTCTATTGGATAGAGGTTTCCTCTCCAAAATGCAATCTATGATCCTTAGATTTGTCTGGGGGGGCAAGAAGTCCAGATTGCGAATGAATATCCTATCCTTGCCCGAGACCAGAGGAGGGGTTGGACTACCCAACATACGAGAGTACTTTGAGGCTTCCTCTCTTGTTAGAGCTCTAGATTGGCATTATCATGCGTCCTCCAAGAAATGGGTAGGGGTGGAGCAAGAGGGTTTGGGGATTCCGCTGAAACACCTGCTTTGGATTTCCCTAAAGACTCCACAGACCTAGTACCTTTGACAGACATGACCAGAAACACCTTGAAGGTATGGCACCTAGTGACGAAAACCCTCCGCTTAAACGACAGACTTAGCCCTTTGACTGCCCTTTTTTCCAACCCATCTTTCCCACCCAGATTTGACAGGCAGAGATTTTTATGTTGGCGGATTGTGGATGACACCCGAGTAGGACAGACTCTGTCCAGTGGTGGTTTGCCCCCGATGGCAGAGCTACAACTCAAAGAACCTACGAGACCTCTTAAGTGATTCGAATTTCTCCAATACAGAGCATAATTATATTCAGCTGACCACTCTTGCAGGGTAAGATTGACGCCCAACGTATTGGAGAGGTTATTCCAACTGGAGGCTCCACCGAGGCGCAAAATATCATTTCTATACCAGGCCTTAGGGTCCATGAGAGAGCAGGGCACCCTTTACTTCCAACGTGCTTGGGAGAGGGAATTGGGGTGTAGCATTTCAGAAGCTAATTGGCAGAAATGCTTTATATTTACTCACTCACTAGCTAGCGCTTGTTCTGCACAAGAAAGAAGCTATAAGCTGCTCACTAGATGGTACTTGTGCCCGACGACACTCCGGAACATGTTCCCTGGAACCGTTAATACCTGCTGGCGCTGTGGGGAAGAGAAGGGTACAATGATACACATTTGGTGGAGTTGTGGGGAAATCCGGCGGTTCTGGTCTGAGGTTTTCAATGCATACGCCCGGATAACAGGTAAAGAAGCCGAATGCTGCCCAGAATCGGCAATGTTATCCATTTTTCCAGGTCCTATTGGGCTACAGAAGAGGGATATTCTCCGCTTTTGCATCTCGGCTGCTCGTGCTGTGATCCCGAGGTTCTGGAAATCAAGCCGGGCTCCATCTCTACTTGATTGGTTCAAAGAATTGATGGACACATATCGAATGGAGGAGCTCGCAGCTGATGCGTCGGGATCTCGGAACAAATTCTTAGGGATTTGGGTTGAATGGATTCTTTTTCACGACTCTGCAGAATTTAGGAGTATCTTTTCCAGCACAGATAATATGGCTCGACCTCTGGCTGATGGGGAGCCAGTGGGATGAGTACCCTTTCTCCTTCCCATACCTCACCCGTCCCCCCCCCTCCTTTTTTTCTTTTTTTCTTACGTGGCTTTTCTTTCCCAGTATAACTTTTTCTAATGGTTTTTGTTTCTCTTCTCTCTCTCTCTTCTTTTCTATCTCTCTTTTCTTCCCATCTAATACATTCAGTCTAGGTATTTCCTTTCTACGCCTATACCTTCAGAATTCTAGTGAACATTAGACAGGTATCGAAAACTCTGAGCTGTGAGTAGATCATTAATATTTCAGCCTTCCTTTCCGATACACCAGTCGATAGACTATTCCAACTAGGCCTCAACGGGTAATGACCCACTTACGTGGTCAACCTGTTAGAAGGGGCCAAGTAATAAAAATCATTCTGCTGGGGCTGCTTGTCCCCTTGACATCAGAACATCTCAAAACCCTGAGAAAGGTTGTATACTTGAGTGTTTGGAATTATATTTAGATTGTAGTATATATTGCACCAGAGATAAGCGCAAAAGTAAATTTGCAGCTTATCTTAAAGTTACTAATAACTTTGTGAATTCTCTTTTTGTATATTTTATATGTCTCAAGATTTTGTTAAAAGATTGAATGTATGTCTTTCATATGTTTTTTCAAAATTTAATAAAAATGAGATTAACCATAGTTAAATATTTTAAAATATGATACCATCATGATCCCAACTTGAAATTTGGTACAGATGTGGCTAAGAGCATAAAAGACACATGGGCAGTTTTGGAAAATTTTTATTAAAATGTTTTTTTCGGAAATGCGTTTCAAAATGTTGCGTTTGCATTCGCATAGGTAAAAAATTAAAATTAACAAATATACTCTTGTGACATATCTGGTGAAAGCCTGGACAGTTCTGAGTAGAATGGTGTTTATTTTGTTTCTCTATCTTATTTCTAGCCCGAGATAAAAAAATTTAAAGTCGTACCAGGCCAAAATTCACCCTTTTTTTAAACTTTAAAAATCTGTAAAAAATTAACTGATGAAGAAAAAAATTCCAAACTTTTAATTTGTAATTAACTAAAGTAGTACTTCATAAAGGACAAAAAAAAATAAAAATCTAAAGACGTCAGGTAAAAAAAAATATTCATATTTAGATCACTTGATATGGAATGACCCATTGACGCTATTAATAGTAAAATATGTTAAAATATGATCCCATTGCGATCCCAACTTGAAATTTGGTACAGATGTGGCTAAGAGCAAAGCAGACACATGGGCAGTTTTTGAAATATTTAAAGCGCGCCAATTTTTCGGAAATACGTTTTAAAGTTTTGCGCTTGCGATCACATGGGTAAAATATTAACAAAGATCCTCTTGTGACATATCTGGTGAAAGCCTGTATAGTTCTGAGTAGAATGGTGTTTATTTTGTCTCTCTATCTTATTCCTAGCCTTAGTTATGAGGAGAAACGTAAAGGCAGGCAACAGCGAAATTCACACTTTTTCCGAACTTTGAAAATCATTTAAAAAAAAAATAAATTTTTAAAAAAATTTTTCTCTTCACATTTTGCATTGTCTGACATGCTATTATCAAATAACAAAATCTCAAAAGAATTAAAAATATAGAGGTAATAATCATTGGTTCACTTGACATGGAATGACCCAATTCTAGCATCCATTGAACTTGTGAGTTTCTGGAGAGTTTCTGCTTGTATTTCTTTGCCTGATGCCAGAATAGCCTCCCAGAGCTGCTGTTTTGATGTGAACTGCCTCCCACACTCATAGATCTTTTGCTTGATTATACTCCAAAGGTTCTCTTTAGGGTTGAAGTCAGGGGGAGATAGTGGCCAAACCATGAGTTTATCTCCTTTTATGCCCATAGCAGCCAATGACACAGAAGTATTCTTTGCAGCATGAGATGGTGCATTGTCATACATGAGGATAATTTTGCTCCTAAAGGCACATTTTAGCTTTTTGTACCATGGAAGAAAGTTCTGTCAGAAACTCTATATACTTTGCAGAGGTCATTTTCACACCTTCAGGAACCTTAAAGGGGCCTATCAGCTGTTTCCCAATGATTCGGGCCCAAAACATTATTCCTCCACCTCCTTGCTGACATCGCAGCCTTGTTGAGACGTGGTGGCCATCTACCAACCATCCACTACTCCATCCAGGGTTGCTTGGTACTCATCAGTAAACAAGACTGTTTGAAAATTAGTCTACATGTATGTCTGGGCCCACTGCAACCGTTTTTGCTTGTGAGCACTGTTTAGGGGTGGCCGAATAGTAGGTTTATGCACCACAGCAAGCCTTTGAAGGATCCTACTTTGAGGTTCAAGGGACTCCAGAGGCACCAGCAGCTTCAAATATCTGTTTGTTGGTTTGTAAGGCATTTTTAGCAACTGCTCTCTTAATCCGATGAACTTGCCTGACAGAAACCTTCCTCATTCTGCCTTTATCTGCACGAACACGTCTGTGCTCCATATTAGCCACAAATTTCTTCACAGTACGACGATCACGCTGAAGTTTTTGTGCAATATCTAATGTTTTTATCCCTTGTCCAAGGCATTGCACTATTTGTTGCTTTACGGCAGCAGGGAAATCCTTTTTCTTTCCCATGTTACTTGAAAACTGTGGCCTGCTTAATATTGTGGAACACCCAATTTTCCTTTCATTGGGCTCATCAGCCAAACTAATTATCACAGGTATCTGAGATTCATTTCAGTGATCCATAGAACCCTGAGACACAATACCATCAATGGGTTTCATTGACAAAAAAAAACAAAAAACCCCTATGACACTTAAAACCAATTTGCATAATAATTTGGAACATGGTGAACATCCATCACATCCATCACATTCAGCAATGCGTTGTGGAGCACCGTTTGGAAAAAATTGGACATTTGAAATAGTGTGCGGGCCACATTTCTCTTTTTCGGGGCCCCTTCGGTTCCTAAACAGGAGAAACCGCCAACAAGTGACCCCATTTTGAAACAATACCCCTCATGCATTTTACCCAGTGACATAGTAAGCATTTTGAACCTTGAACTACTAAACAGAATTTGATAATATTAGGTTTTATCATTTATTTCACAAAAATGTTGCTCTAGTCCCATATTTTTTACTTTAGCAAGAGGTAACATCAAAAAGTGGCCCCCAAAGTTTATTACACACTTCCTTCTATCCGTGATACCCCACATGTAATCAACAAGTTCTGTTTGGGCAAACGAAGGTGTTGGAAGACAAGGAGCAATATTTGAATTTTGCAAGACAAACTAGTTCCAATAGATTGCATGCACTATGTCAGTTTTACAGAGCCCCTGAAGCCCCACAAGTGACCTGATTTTGAAAATGAGACCCATCAATGAATTCTTGTAGGGGTGTTGAACCCATAGGTGCTTCTCAGAACTTTTTTAAATGTAGTGGGAATATGGAAAAAAAATTCACTAAAATTTTTTAATTTTCACAATGGATAATAGGTGAAAATTGACCCCATCATCTATGTAATTTCTCCCAAAGACAATGATACCCAATTACCCAATATATAGTCAAAAATTAATGCTTGGCAAATCTCAGAAAGCAAATAGCGCTTTTAAATATTTGGAACGCATTATACACGTATGAGGGCTTGTTTTATGCAGGACGAGTTGAACCTTTGAATAACATCAATCATTTTACCATTTAGTGTGGTGGAAAACACAAAAAACAAAAAAAATTCTGGTCAAATTGTTCTTTGGGTTTTTATGTACCATATACTCACTATATGGTAAAACGGAGCTGGAAGTATGATTCCCCCCCGGTTGTTATACGTTTTTAGATGTATACTTTTACTTTTATCTAAGTGTTGAAAAAAAATTCAGAAAAAAAATAGAATTGTGCCTTTGTTGCCATTTTCAAGATCCATAGAGTTCTTACTTTTCAGTATCTGGAACTATGTGATGGTTTATGTTTTACATATTGAGCTGACATTTTTAATTATAGCATTTTTGATCGCCTGTTATTGCATGTTATTGCTATCTTGCAGCAAGTAAAAAACATAATTTTGACAATTTAACCTTTTTCCTTCATGCAGTTTACAGATCAGCTTAATATACAGTGGGTATGGAAAGTATTCAGACCCTCTAAATTTTTCACTCTTTGTTTAATTTCAGCATTTTGTAAATTCAAAACAAGTTTATTTTTTTTTCTTACTACACTCAGCACCCCATCTTGACTGAAAAAACACAGAAATGTAGATATTGATGCTAATTTATTAAAAAAAAGAAAAACTCAAATATCACATAGTCATAAGTATTCAGATCCTTTGTTCAGACACTCATATTTAAGTCACATGCTGTCCATTTCCTTGTGATCCTCCTTGATATGGTTCTTCTCCTTCATTGGAGTTCAGCTGTGTTTAATTAAACTGATAAGACTTAATTTGGAAAGGCACACACCTGTCTATATAAAACCTAACAGCTCACAGTGCATGTCAGACCAAATGAGAATCATGAGGTCAAAGGAACTGCCCAAAGAGCTCAGAGACAGAATTGTGGCAATGCACAGGCCAAGGTTACAAAATAATTTCTGCAGTACTGAAGGTTCCTAAGAGCACAGTGGCCTTCATAATCCTTAAATGGCAGAAGTTTGGGACCACCAGAAGTCTTCCTAGGCTTGGCCATCCAGCCAAACTGAGCAATCATGGGAAAAGAGCCTTGGTGAGAGAGGTAAAGAAGAACCCCAAGATCACTGTGATGGAGCTCCAGAGGTTCAGGAAGGAGATGGGAGAAAGTTCCCCAAAGTCAGCTATCACTGCGGCCCTCCACTAGTCGGGCTTTAAGTGGCAGAATGGCTTGACGGAAGCCTCTCCTCAGTGCAAGACATATGAAAGCACACATAGAGTTAGCAAAAAAAAACACATGAAGGATTCCCAGACTATGAGAAATAAGATTCTCTGGTCTAAAGGGACAAAGATAGAACTTTTTGGTGATAATTCTAAGCCGTATGTGTGGAGAAAACCAGGCACTGCTCATCACCTGCCCAATACAATCCCAACAGTGAAACATAGTGGTGGCAGCATCATGCTATGGGTGTGTTTTTCCGCTGCAGGGACAGGATGACTGGTTGCACTTGGCCACATTCATGTTTCCTTTAATTGTAGAGATATTCTGGATGAAAAAACTCTTCCAGAGTGCTCTGGACCTCAGACTTGGCCGAAGGTTCACCTTCCAACAAGACAATAACCCTAAGCACACAGCTAACATAACAAAGGAGTGGCTTCCCAACAACTCTGTGACCATTCTTGATTGCCCAGCTAGAGCCCTGACCTAAACCCAATTGAGCATCTCTGGAGAGACCTGAAAATGGCTGCCACCAACGTTCACCATCCAACCTGATGGAACTGTAGAGGATCTGCAAGGAAGAATGGCAGAGGATCCCCAAATCCAGGTGTGAAAAACTTGTTGCATCATTCCCAAGAAGACTAATGGCCGTATTAGCTCAAAAAGGTGCTTCTACTCAATACTGAGGAAAGGTTCTGAATACTTATGAAAATGTGAAATTTCAGTTATTCTTTTTTAATAAATTTGCACAAATATCTACATTTCAGTTTTTTTCAGTCAAGATGGGGTGTAGAGTGTGCATTAATGAGGAAAAAAATGACCTTTTTTGAATTTACCAAATGGCTGCAATGAACCAAATAATTAAAAATGTAAACGGGTCTGAATACTTTCCCTACCCACTGTATTTTATATTTTGATAGACCGAGAATTTCTGAATGTGTTGCTACCAAATATGTATATTTTTACTTACTTTACAATGGTTTTAATTCCAATGACAAATTGGGGTGATTTTAACTTTTATTTATTTTTTTTAATTTTTAAAAAACTTTCTTTTTCAATTGTTATTTATTTTATAAGACCCCTTAGGGTGCCTCAACATTGCACTGTTTGATCGCTTCTGCAGCACAGAACTGTTGTAATCACATTGTAATAGCAAGAGTGGAATTTGTCAAAGTGCATATTGACAAGCCGCATAGCTCCTGAGGGAATGTATTTGGGGCAGATGAGACATAACTGAACATGGAACATCATACCTGTTATGAAACATGGAGGAGGCTTGGTTTGTTTTGGGGCTGATTTCCTGTATCTAGCACAAGTTGTATTGAATCTGTGCAGAGTACAATAAAATCTCAAGACTATCGAAGCATTCTGTAAGGTAAATGTTCTGCCCATTGTCAGAAAGATTGATGTGAGTCGCAGGTCAGGGGTCCTCCTACAGAATACTGACCCAAAACACAGCTAAAATCATCCAAATATGGCAAGGAGTAATGTATTGGGACTTTTCTTAAATAGCCTTCTATGAGCCTGATATAAATACTATTGAATATCTGGCCCTCCACACCTGAGACAGCTGGAATCGTTTGCTCATGAACAGTGGGCCAAAATACCTGTGGACAGGTACAGAAGTGTCATTGAGATTTATAGAAATCATCAGTGATTGGCTCAAAAGATTGTGCAACCAGATAGTACTGTATTATACACTCCCTGCTGATTCTCATGGATCTCTCTGTTGCATTAGATACTATGGATCACCAACTCCACCACACCATGCTCTGCTTTATTGGGCTCAAGGACACCACTTTCTCCTGTTTATCCTCATCCTCGCTGACCGTTCCTTCACTGTATCTTTTGCCAGCTCCTCCTTATTTGCCCATCTTATCACTGTCGCGGTTCCTCAGCGCTCAGTCCAAGGCCCCATTCTCTTCTATCTATACATTCCCCCTATTGAACAAATCATCAGTAGAGATGTGCGAACCTTCCCCGAACATTTTTGTCAATTTCATGTTCAGCCCTGTGCATGGCAGATTCTTTTTGGATTCCGAAACCCGAGCAATTTTCAAAAAAGTTGGCAAACGCGGATTTGTTTGGTGAATAATCGGATTAAAAAAAGCATTACTGCGGTTAAGTGATGCTTTTCTCCTACCTTCTGAAAGTGTAGGATAACGGGCATGACGTGTTTGATGAGGGGGTGTGGAGAGGTCAGTGTAGCATCAAACCTCATTTTTTTCCCAGCATTTTTCATGTAAATGTGCCTGGTTTGCAGCCAATCAGGGAACATAAAACATTCATAAGATGAAGACACAAGGGTTTGTGTCATTGGTTGACTTGTTCCATTGGCTGCCAAAGTCACATATCCCTAAGGATATAAAAAGTGGCCTTTTGCCATCGTTGCTATTTTGAGAGTGTTAATGCAAGAGACTGTACTGCTGCCGCTATATGCTGCTCCATGTTGCTCCATCCATGTTACACAATTAGATAGCTAGCTACTGCGTCGCTTTCTAGTTAGAATAGGAGTGTCCATCCGGACAAAGGCATTTGGTACTGAGAACAAGTGTGATTACTAAACCTGTGTTTTCTTACTTCATTCCAGAAGCCTATTGCTCCTTTACAAAGAAATGATGTTAGATCTTTTACAGAGGTTTGAAATCAGATTTCTACCCACCAGTCATACAGGAAAACGTAGTGGACCTGTTTCAAGATTAGGTAGCAAAAGACATAGAAGCCCTTATCTATAATAGAATAAAACGATGTTTGGGTGAGCGCTGGGATATGAAGACAGCTACACTTCAACAAGTATTTTACCTGTAAGTTTATTGTTCAAATCACACTAGGTCCTCTCCCACAACATGTTTCGACGCTCAGGGCGTCTTCCTCAAGTTCGACTTGAGGAAGACGCCCTGAGCGTCGAAACATGTTGTGGGAGAGGACCTAGTGTGATTTGAACAATAAACTTACAGGTAAAATACTTGTTGAAGTGTAGCTGTCTTCATATCCCAGCGCTCACCCAAACATCGTTTTATTCCATTGCCTGCATATCCATCTCCCTATGGGGAGAGCGGTGGAGCAGCTCCGGAGGAGAAGACAAACCTAACAGAGGAGAGGAAAACACGTGAGGGATCACGTGCAATTGCACAGGCGGACACCGAGGAAACAGGGAAAGAATTCCACACCGTCCAGAGAGAGACCCCGTGCACTCACTACGTGAGCCCCTCTGTTGTGCGGACAGCACAACAGGAAAAGGTGAGTGTAACGGTGACTTAACAGAGGGTGGATATAAAACATAAAGCAGCGTGGCGCAACCAATTTCTATATCTCATTACTTATCTATAATAGAACTACTAGTAATCTCACAAAAAGAGAGAAGAAAGCATTAAAAGAGTTGAAATCTTGGAAGGATGTAGTGGTACGTAAGGCTGACAAAGGGGGCAACACGGTACTTTTGAAACGATAAGATTACTTACGAGAAGCAGAGAGACAGCTTTCTGACCCAAAAACATACAAAAAATTGAGTTTTGACATAACCAATAAATGTAAAGAAAAATTGAGATCACTACTAAAAAAAGCAGTAGATAGAGGGGTGTTGAGTATAAAAGAAGCGGAAAAACTATATCCTGATTTTCCAAATAAGCCCCATTGGTATTTTTTGCCAAAAATTCATAAGTTGAGGGTTGCACCACCAGGGAGGCCGATTGTGTCGGGGGTCGGGTCAGTAACCGAGCCCATGTCGCAGTACCTAGACTGGTGGTTGCAGCCATTCACAAATGAAATACCGGCTTTTTTGAAAGATACAAATGAGTTCTTGGAGATATTAAAAGGGGTGGAATGGCGGGAAAGATTCCAAATAGCCTCCATCGATGTGGAGAGCCTATATACCAGGATCCCCCAAGACCAAGCGGTGAAGGTAGTCAAGGAAGTTTTGGGTGTAACTAATCTATCAGATCCTGAGAGGGCCTTTTTGAAAAACATCAAATACTATTATCGTTACGTGGACGATGTATTTATTGTTTGGGAGGGTGAAAGAAAGGATTTTGAAGCCTCTACAATGGAGGGTGAAACTTTAGAGTTTCTTGATGTGAAGGTATCTATAAAAAATGGTCAAATCTGTACTGAAAATGTTAGAAAACCTACTGCCACAAATGCGTTATTGCATTACAGGAGTAACCATCCGTCCCATGTTAAAAGAGGTATACCCTATAGCCAGATGTTAAGATTAAGGAGATTGAATAATTCGGATGAAGGGTATAAAAAACAAATGAAGGCGTTAGAAAACCGATTTAAAGAATGAGGCTACCCAGTAAAACTAGTAGAGGAGGCAAAAAATAGAGTAGACTTAACATGGAAGGAAGGACGTCAGAAGGCAGCAAATAAGAGGAAAGAGGATAAAAGATTCATTTTTAATTTCAAATTTGGACCAATGGATACTGCTATACGTAAAGCAATCAAGAGGAATTGGTACTTGATTGAAAGTGACAGGCACTTACATGAAGTGGCTCTACAGGGACCTTTAGTGACCCATAGACGATGTAAAAATGTGGGAGACATGATAGTTAGAAAAAGGTTGTCGCCAGAAAAAACGTGGTTGGAGAAGCAGAGTCTTATGGGGAATTTTAGATGTGGTAATTAGTAATGAGCGAGTACTAAAATGCTCGGGTGCTCGAAGCTCGGGCCGAGCATCCCGAGATACTCGTGTACTCGGCCCGAGTACCGAGCCCAATGTTATCGTATGGGAGACCCGAGTATTTTTATGAAATGACTGCCGACAGCATGTAGAAACCCTAAAAATGTCACAAAAGTCTCAGAAGAGTGCTCAAATGACATGGCAACACCATGGGGAAGACCCCTGGAAGCATTTCTCACTCAAAAGTCACAGCTGTGAACAATCTTGTCCGAGTTTCACGCCAATTTTACGGAGTCACCAGAAAACCTTCCAAAATGACACCAAAATGAATATTCAGGGTGGAAATGTTAAGGGCACATACCCAATAGTGAGATACAGCTGGTGTATGTTACTTTTTGTGATTACATGAAAGATTTTACGTGAAAACATTGTGCGGCACTCCGATGTCCCTGAGAAGAGACGTACATGAAGCCCTGTCTTGACATATTGTGCCCATTTTGAGGAACTGGGTCTATTCTAGTATTTTCCTTTGCCAGGGCAGTCTAAAATTGGGAGGTTAACCAATGCCCCATATAGATACGTGCATGAGGGCCTGTAAACCTGAAGTGCCCATTGTAAGGAAGTGGGTGTATTGGAGTATAGCCCTTTGGCAGGGCAGCCAAAAATTGGGAGGCTCCACATTGTCCCTGGATAGAGACGTGCAGGAGGGCCTGTAAACCTGAAGTGGGTGTATTGTAGTATAGCCCTTTGGCAGGGCAGCCAAAAATTGGGAGGTTCAACAATGACCCATGCATACAGACATGCAGTAGGGCCTGTAAACCTGAAGTGGGTGTATTCTAGTATAGCCCTTTGGCAGGGCAGCCAAAAATTGGGAGGTTCAACAATGACCCATGCATACAGACATGCAGTAGGGCCTGTAAACCTCAAGTAGGTGTATTGTAGTATAGCCCTTTGGCAGGGCAGCCAAAAATTGGGAGGCTCCACATTGTCCCTGGATAGAGACGTGCAGGAGGGCCTGTAAACCTGAAGTGGGTGTATTGTAGTATAGCACTTTGGCAGGGCAGCCAAAAATTGGGAGGTTCAACAATGACCCATGCATACAGACATGCAGTAGGGCCTGTAAACCTCAAGTGGGTGTATTCTAGTATAGCCCTTTGGCAGGGCAGCCAAAAATTGGGAGGTTCAACAATGACCCATGCATATAGACATGCAGTAGGGCCTGTAAACCTGAAGTGGGTGTATTCTAGTATAGCCCTTTGGCAGGGCAGCCAAAAATTGGGAGGTTCAACAATGACCCATGCATACAGACATGCAGTAGGGCCTGTAAACATGAAGTGGGTGTATTGTAGTATAGCCCTTTGGCAGGGCAGCCAAAAATTGGGAGGCTCCACATTGTCCCTGGATAGAGACGTGCAGGAGGGCCTGTAAACCTGAAGTGGGTGTATTGTAGTATAGCCCTTTGGCAGGGCAGCCAAAAATTGGGAGGTTCAACAATGACCCATGCATACAGACATGCAGTAGGGCCTGTAAACCTGAAGTGGGTGTATTCTAGTATAGCCCTTTGGTAGGGCAGCCAAAAATTGGGAGGTTCAACAATGACCCATGCATACAGACATGCAGTAGGGCCTGTAAACCTCAAGTGGGTGTATTGTAGTATAGCCCTTTGGCAGGGCAGCCAAAAATTGGGAAGTTCCACATTGTCCCTGGATAGAGACGTGCATGAGGGCCTCAAAACATTTTTCCATTGAAAAGGAGCGGGTCTCCTGTCGTTGTAATGCCCATTCTAAAAGAATGGGCAAAAAAATTTACCACTGCGGGTATACCTGAAACAACAGCCTAACTATTGTAACGATCATCATGGTGGCACATGAGGAGAAGGAGGAGCAGTCCAACGATTAGCCAAAGTCCAGAAGTGTGTACCCATGGGTGAGTGGAGGTACATGGCAAATTCCCATAACAAAATTTAAATTCAGTTGTCATTTGTTGGTGGTGTGATGAAGTCTGGCCCAATCCAACCCTTGTTCATCTTGATCAGAGTCAGCCTGTCAGCATTTTCAGTTGACAGGCGGGTGCGTTTATCAGTAATGATTCCACCTGCGGCACTGAAAACACGCTCTGACAAAACGCTAGCGGCAGGGCAGGCCAGGACTTCCAAGGCATATAGAGCCAATTCATGCCACGTGTCCAGCTTGGAGACCCAATAATTGAAAGGCACAGAGGAATCTCGCAGTACAGTTGTTCGATCTGCAAGGTACTCCTTCAGCATCTGGCCAAACTTAGCATTTCTTGTGGCACTACTCCGCACCTCAGGGGCTGTCGTACGTGAGGGGCTGAGAAAACTGTCCCACATCGTAAAGACTGTTCCCCTACCTCTGGCGGATTGGACTTGTGCCCCTCTCAGCCGTACGCCTTGGTTGTCCACCGATTCCTGACCTATGCCGCTAGCGTTTTGTGAGGGAATGATTTGCCTACTTCCGTGACTATGGCCTTCTGGAACTGCTGCATTTTGGCTGACCTCTCCGCCTCAGGAATGAGAGACATAAAGTTCTCCTTGTAGCGTGGGTCTAACAGTGTTGCCAACCAGTACTGATTGTCGGCCAAGATGTTCTGAACGCGAGGGTCACGAGCCGGGCCGCTTACCATTAAGTCAGCCATGTGAGCCAGACTCTTAACAGCCATCACTTCAGTATCCAGACCAACACGATGACTGAACATGCTGTCCTCCTCCTCCTCCTCATCTCCCCTGTCCTCTGGCCAGCCACGCTGAATCGAGGGTATGACTGGTGTGCATGTCATATCCTCAATTTGGCCAGAGAGTTGCTCCATGTCTTCATCCTCCTCCTCCTCCTCGTCATAGTCCTCCACTGCACGTTGTGATGAGATGAGGCTGGGCTGTGTGTTTTCACCCACACCCACTACTGTTTCTTGCTCCAAGTCATCGCGCTCCGCCTGCAATGCATCCTCTTTGTTTTTCAGCAGAGACCGTTTTAGAAGGCAGAGTAGTGGTATGGTGATGCTAATAATGGCGTCATCGCCGCTCACCATCTTGGTGGAGTCCTCAAAGTTTTGGAGGACGGTACATAGGTCGGACATCCATCTCCACTCCTCAGGTGTTATGTGTACCTCTCCCCCCACTACGACAATCTTCTCGACTAAAAGTTTGAACATCAGGACATCCAGTAACTTTCAACCTCCTCGCGTGTACCACCCGGTAGAGACATATATCTCATTAGTTAAGGCAGACTTTGCTAAAACCATCACTGATATCAAACGGGGTGATCTACATCTGAAACATAATTTGAATCCACTAGAGACGCAAGCTTTACGTAACCTTAAGGAGAATAAGGAAATAATCATAAAACCGGCCGACAAAGGGGGTGCCATTGTGGTCCTCGATAAATCGTACTATGTTGCTGAAATAGAGAGGCAATTGGAGGACAGGGATACATATACACCAGTTTCCTGTGACCCTACACCCAAGATCACTAGGATAATTGAAAATTATATACAAAAACATGTGAGGACAGGTGCTATAGACATGAAACTTGCAACCTACTTGAAACATCCTCATCCAATTATACCAGTCTTTTACACTCTACCAAAGATACATAAAGATTTAAGAAGACCACCAAGTAGACCCATAGTGGCCTCGACGGAGTCCATATTATCCCCTATTGCCATCACTATTGAAAAGATTTTAACGCCCTTGATTCCTAAGATACCTGCCTACCTTAAAGATACATCAGATTTCCTCGATTGTATCAGAAATCTAACCACATTGACACCATCCTGTAAACTTGTCTCCTTTGACGTAAATAGTCTATACACAAGTATAGACCATCAACTTGGCCTTGAGGCAGTTGATTGGTTTCTTTCACACTATAGTGACCTGACTGACTTGGGGAAACAATTCTGTATGGATTCCCTTGAATTGGTACTTGGCCAGAATTTTTTTCTGTTCCGGGACCAATTCTACATGCAGCGGAGGGGGACCGCCATGGGGTCTAACATGGCGCCCCCTTACGCAAATATATTCATGGCTTACTTTGAACATCGTTTTGTATATCCTGCTTCACTCACTGACACCTGTGTGCGACTGTGGAGGAGATATATTGACGATATTTTTATGATCTGGACAGGCACATTGGATGAATTGGATAGTTTCTTTGAATACTTGAACAATGCCGTAGTGGGCTTGACATTCACCAAACATGTGGGTCCGGACGAGATCAATTTTCTGGACACGGTCATCCGCAAACTACCAACAGGCGACATTGAGACTGATCTTTTTGTCAAACCTACTGACAAAAATAGTCTACTTCATTTTGACAGTAGCCATCCTCGACACGTCAAGTCATCGCTACCGTTGTCACAACACAAAAGAATCAAAAAGATTGTGTCTTCACCAGGCAAACAGATAACTAGACATACTGAGATGAGCAACAAATTTAGAGCAAGGGGTTATCCCCTACATATAGCTGAAGAACAGGCAGGAAGACAACAGAGAGAAAAACGCACTGGCCCACTACTCACTTGTGTGAATACATATCATCCGTTCTTTAATAGATTCAAAGGTATCATCACCAAACACTGGCCCTTACTTGGACAGTCTTACCCCACCATACCTGAATTCTCTGAACTTCCTCTTTTTTGTTACAAACGTTCACAGAATTTACGTGATAAATTGGTTAAAGCGGACATAGGTTCCGGACGAACAGTACCAAGACAGACCTTTCTCAATACCCCAAGACGTGGGAATTTCCCATGTCTCCACTGTAATCAATGTTCCAACATAGTAAAGGGGGACACCTTCACCCACCCCAGAACGGGGAAACGTTTCCCCATACATGGTTTTTTCACATGCGATTCAAGTTATGTGATCTATTTAATCAAATGTCCGTGCGGTCTCGGGTATGTTGGGGAGACCACTCAGCATATCCGAGACCGCATCAGTAAACAAAAGTCCACTATCAGATGTGGACATACATTGTTACCAATTCCAGAACACTTCATGAAGTCTGGTCATAGTGTCTCACAATTACGCTATCAAGTCATTGAACATATAGAAACAGGCAGAGGGGGAGGTGATCGGGTCTCCAAACTCAAAGAGCGTGAATTATACTGGATTCACACCCTTCAGACTCTAGCCCCGCAGGGCTTAAACAGAGAATATGATATGAAATATTGATATTCATAACCGTTGTTTACCCTTTGTTTTTCCGCAGTGATCTATTTGGAGGTCTGTCTTACCTGTATTATTTTAATCACCATTCTCCCTCTTTTCCTCATAAAGGCATTTTATATCACTATAATCTTATTGTATATGTACAATATCAGATATGGGTTATATGGTGCTGAACCACTAACACTGTATTAACATTGTGCCAACCAGAGTGCATTTATATGCATATATATCCTAATTTGGTTCATACCTTCACACTTGGATTATATAATAGTAATTATTACAACTCTTTTCTTGTCACCTCCATTAGGCTGGCTTCACATTAGCGTTTGTGTCTGCATGCTGATGGCATGCAGACACAAACGCTGTCAGAAGCAGTGTCCTTATGATGTGTCCGCAGTGGATAATGTCCGCCTGCGGACACATCACTGTGGAGCCCGGCAGCCAATCGGCGCTGTCTGGGGGCGGGCCGGGGGCGGAGATCAGCGCCGGAGATCTCCGCCCCCCGGCCACCGGTAAGCTCCGGGACTGTCGGCGGGGAGAACAGCTGATGTGACAGCTGTTTGAATCTTCCCGCGCCGACACTGTGAGGAGATGTCGGCGCGGGAAGATTCAAACAGCTGTCAGATCAGCTGTTCTCCCCGCCGACATCGCTAGGAGATTACAGGCGGCGGGGAGAAGGAGGACAGCAGAGCGTCAGCTGATCTCCCGGTGGCCGTCGGTGAGCTCCTGTGACATCACCGGCGCCCACCGGGAGATTTTTCAATGGGTCCGCAGCGTTCTCCTGCGGTGTCATGCAGAGGACACTGCGGACCCATTGAAGGCAATGCTTTTTTTGTACGCTTGGGGACGCTTGCTGATCTTCCAAGATCCCCAAACGCACAAAAAAATGCTGCAAGCTGCGTCCCGGGTGCGGATGCTGGACACCGGAAGGAGCAGATATCGTCCGCATCCGCACCCGAACGCAGCAAACGCAGGCACTATGCGTTCCTATGTTAAACATAGGAACCGCAGTGCGCATGCGTTTGAATTCTTATGGGAACGTAGCATACGCTGCGTTCCCATACGCAAATGTGAAGGCAGCCTTAGAAAGTATTTAGAAAGTATTTAGACAGATTCTGCATGATTTTATGCACTCATTTCATGTTTTCATTCCTTTCTAGATCTATTGATCAAGTCTGAGGCAGTTCTCTATGATCGGCACTCGATTCACCAGGTCTCACAGTCCAGGAACTTGCTGACACAGAATAGCACAATCTGCGCATGGGCATATTTGCAGTCCATAGAGGCTTCCTGCGTTCCGGAAGCAGGAAGCCTCTGACCCACACACACCATTTAAAACGCGGCATTTCCGCGATACAAGCACACAAATCGCACCCCCGGGCATGGTAGGACCTGCTAACGCTCTCACACCTGCAAGATGGTATGGTAACTTTGCTTTTCAGCTAATCCTTTGCATTTCTCGCTTTCTGTTCACAGTTCCTACTTCACTAAAGGTATGAATCACCACTTAAAGCGAACCTGTCACCCCCTCCAGGCATCTAAAGATAACATAGCCACCTTCTGCACACTAAGGCTGCATTCTGACAAGGTGTCTATAGCATTTATGCTCCCTTGATTCACTGAAATAAAGACTTATATAAAATCTGTTTCAAACCAGACCCAAGACCGGGAGGCGGGTTTTCATGTGTCTATCTCCCTCCTCTGTGGTGTCAGTCATCCCTCTCTGCTCTCTGTGCACCGCCTCCAGGGCCATCTCCCTGCATTACAGAGCTTTGTCAGCTCTGCTACAACATAGAGCTGCTGTTATAGGAGACCCCACAGTAGTAAATCTAGCAGGAGGACCCTGAGCAGACAAAGCAGTGCCTGCTACGTAGCAGCCCTTGAGCTGTCAGCAGTGCAGCAGAGTTGAGTTTGTGCTTTAGATCAGGGGCTGAGGACGGAGCAATGCTGCTGGGTACAAGAAACTGAAAGTGAAACCTGCTCAGCTCAGGGGCTGCTACGTAGCAGGCACTGCTTTGTCTGCTAAGGATCCTCCTGCTAGATTTACTACTGTGGGGTCTCTTATAACAGCAGCTCTATGTTGTAGCAGAGCTGACAAAGCTCTGTAATGCAGGGAGGTGGCCCTGGAGGCGGCACACAGAGAGCAGAGAGGGATGACTGACACCACAGAGGAGGGAAATAGACACTTGAAAACCCGCCTCCCGGTCTTGGATCAGGTTTGAAACAGATTTTATATAAGTCTTTATTTCAGTGAATCAAGGGAGCATAAATGCTATAGACACCTTGTTAGAATACAGCCTTAGTGCTGCAGAAGGTGGCTATTTTATATTTAGATGCCTGGAGGGGGTGACAGGTTCGCTTTAACACTTGTATGTGAGCTCATTTGGGAGGTGACATATAAAGAGTTAATCTCTACACTTAAACTAATTACCATTGTATTGTTCCTATGTACATAGCATACTTCACAAGAAAGTGCACAGGCCAGCATGATGTAACAAGGGAAAGGCTAGAACCAAGGTCGGGCACCTTTAGTTTCTATAACACAGTGACAAACTATGATTTATCCTGATTATTGTGAATTTTTCATGCTTTATATTTCCAATACAGACATACTGGTACACAAATAATTCTGTATATCAGCAATAGGGTTTTGGATCACCCTATTATAAATTGCCATACTACATGAACCTTCTACGAGACAATAGGTATATACTACATTATTTACCCGATGTGTAGAGATATGTATCCTCACATATTTCACTTTTAGGACAGTTATTTCCTTCTGTACTATACTCTTATCTCATACTTCTTTTCTTGAACAGATCAAAATCTGTAATTCACTGATATAGCTCATACCATACCATCGGGCAACCCCCTATCAAGGCACTGTAAGCACGAAGAAAGATTGGGTCTGGATAGGACCATCAGTCACTAGGTATGACACCTATTCACGGTTTCACTTTTTGTTTGATTGTAGATGCCTAACTGATCCTTTCAGTTAAAATCCCATTATTTCTCGACATATTTTAATTCCATTTTGGTGGACCAAGACATATTAAGGGGCCACCTAATCCCTCTGGAAGGGGGATACGTTTTTTTCGTAGAGGTATTTTTTTCCCCATGTTGCTTTGATTTAAGGTTTATTCGGTTGCATATGGGTTCAAACAATAGCTTCTATGTGTACAACATTTTATTCAATTATGATAGAGGATGTTCCGTACATTATTAAGATGGATTATGTACAAACTGTAATGATGTACAAAATTTTGTTTTCTATCTACAGTCAGTCTAATTGAGAAAGGCAAGCCAGCCGAAACGTCTATTTTTTTGACTGATGATTCAATAAAAATCACTGTTTTTGAATGAAAGAAGTTTCCGTTTTTTCATATACCGTGTGCCAAGGTTATCTATATCTATATTATGTGTGGAGTTTGACCCATTTCCCGACGGCTTAGGTGATGCAGGTAGTCCACAACTGCCCTCTTCTGCTCACATATCCTGACCAACATGTGCAGAGTTGAATTCCAACGCGTGGGGACATCACACACCAGTCTGTGGGCCGGAAGACGCAAGCAACGCTGAAAGACGGCAAGGCCGGCTGAAGCAACAGGTGACTTGCGAAAATGTGCAGACAGACCGCAAACTTTTACCAGCAGTTCAGACAGCTCTGGGTATGACTTTAGAAATCTCTGAACCATCAGGTTGAGCACATGGGCCACACATGGAACATGCGTCAGCTGGCCTCGCCTCAAAGCTGCCACCAGGTTCCGGCCATTGTCACACACGACCTTTCCTGGCTTTAGGTTCAGAGGTGTGAGCCAGTGATCTGCCTGCTGTTTCAGAGCTGTCCACACCTCTTCTGCATTGTGGGGTTTGTCACCTATGCAGACTAGCTTCAGCACAGCCTGTTGCCGCTTCGCAGAGGCAGTGCTGCAGTGCTTCCAGCTTGGAACTGGTGTGGAGGGTACAGTGGATGAGGATGCACAGGAGGAGGAGGCTGAGGAGCATGACATTCCGGGGCTGTAGAGTGTCGGTGAAACACTGACAGAGGTAGGGCCTGCTATCCTTGGTGTGGGAAGGACGTGTTCCGTCCCTCGCTCAGACTGGGTCCCAGCCTCCACAATATTAACCCAGTGTGCCGTCAAGGAGATGTAGCGGCCTTGCCCACAAGCACTTGTCCACGTGTCTGTGGTTAGGTGGACTTTGGCTGAAACAGCGTTGTTCAGAGCACGTGTGATGCTGTTGGACACGTGGTTATGCAATACGGGGACGGCACATCTGGAGAAATAGTGGCGACTGGGGACCGAGTAACGTGGGACAGCAGCCGCCATCAGGTCGCGGAATGCTTCCGTCTCCACCAGCCGGAAAGGCAACATTTCTAGCACTATGAGTCGCGAAATGTGAGAATTCAGGACTGTGGCATGTGGGGCATTGGCAGCGTATTTGCGCCTGCGTTCAAATGTTTGCTGAATGGATAATTGAACGCTATGCTGGGACAAGGACGTGCTTGATGGTGGTGTTATTTGTGCGTGGGCAACTTCAGGTGCAGGGCCGGAGGCTTGTTCGCGGCCAGCATGGACAGGGGATTGGCTCGCACGCACAACACGCGAAGACGTAGCAGTGACATCAGAAAGCACCGCTCCTCGACTCTGTTGTACTTCCCACAAAGTCGGGTGCTTGGCTGACCTGTGCCTGATCATGCTGGTGGTGGTCAGGCTGCTAGTTTTCGTACCCCTGCTGATACTGGCATGGCAGGTGTTGCAAATGGCCTTTTTAGAGTCATCTGGAGCCAACTTAAAAAACTCCCAGACTCGGGAAGACCTAACATTTGCAGAGGCACCTTGAGTCGTGTTGTTGTTCCGGGGAACGGTTGCCTGCCTTCTGCCTGCGGACACGACCCTGCTTCGTACTGCCTGTTGAGATGCTACGCCTCCCTCCCCCTGTGCACTGCTGGCCTCGCTCTGCATATCCTCCTGCCATGTTGGGTCAGCTACTGGATCATCCACCACGTTGTCTTCCTCGTCTGCACCCTGATCCTCCTCCTGACTTCCTGGCAATTGTGTCTCATCATCGTCCACCCCTTGTTGAGACACGTTGCCAACGTTCCGTTCGTGAGAAAGTGGCTGCTCAAATATTTGGGCATCTGTACATACCATCTCCTCATCACCCACTTCAACAGGAGCTGGCGAGAGGCCAGATTCTGCGAATGGATACGTGAACAGCTCTTCCGAGTGTCCTAGTGTGGGATCAGTAATGTCCGTGGACGTGTACTCGGCCTGGTGGTAGGAAGGAGGATCAGGTTGGGAAATGTGCGGTGCAGTATCACGGCTACTGACACTTGACCGTGTGGAAGACAGGGTGTTTGTGGAGGTGCCCATCTGACTTGAAGCATTATCCGCCATCCAAGTAACAACCTGTTGACACTGGTCTTGGTTCAAGAGCGGTGTACTGCTGCTTGCCCCAAGAATCTGAGACAGGACGTGCGAGCGAGTAGATGTGCCACTTTGTTGTTGCGAAATTAGTGCTTGCACACGACCTCGGCCTCTGCCTGCACCACCATCACGTCCACTTCCTTGTTCCTTGCGAACGCCCTTGCCAACGCCCTTGAGTATTTTGCCTGTATACAGCGACAACAGTCTGGCGACTGTTCAGGTCACAGGAGAGTAGGATTTTAGTCCCTAACCTGTATCAAGGTAGTAAGTACAACAGTCTGGTGACTGTAATGGTCACAGGAGAGTAGGATTTTAGTCCCTAACCTGTATTAAGGTAGTAAGTACAACAGTCTGGTGACTGTAATGGTCACAGGAGAGTAGGATTTTAGTCCCTAACCTGTATTAAGGTAGTAAGTACAACAGTCTGGTGACTGTAATGCTCACAGGAGAGTAGGATTTTAGTCCCTAACCTGTATCAAGGTAGTAAGTACAACATTCTGGTGACTGTAATGGTCACAGGAGATTAGGATTTTAGTCCCTAACCTGTATCAAGGTAGTAAGTACAACAGTCTGGTGAATGTAATGGTCACAGGAGAGAAGGATTTTAGTCCCTAACCTGTATCAAGGTAGTAAGTACAACAGTCTGGTGACTGTAATGGTCACAGGAGATTAGGATTTTAGTCCTAACCTGTATCAAGGTAGTAAGTACAACAGTCTGGTGACTGTAATGGTCACAGGAGAGAAGGATTTTAGTCCCTAACCTGTATCAAGGTAGTAAGTACAACAGTCTGGTGACTGTAATGGTCACAGAAGATTAGGATTTTAGTCCCTAACCTGTATCAAGGTAGTAAGTACAACAGTCTGGTGACTGTTCAGATCACAGGAGATTAGGATTTTAGTCCCTAACCTGTATCAAGGTAGTAAGTACAACAGTCTGGTGACTGTAATGGTCACAGGAGAGTAGGATTTTAGTCCCTAACCTGTATCAAGGTAGTAAGTACAACATTCTGGTGACTGTAATGGTCACAGGAGAGAAGGATTTTAGTCCCTAACCTGTATCAAGGTAGTAAGTACAACAGTCTGGTGACTGTAATGGTCACAGGAGATTAGGATTTTAGTCCCTAACCTGTATCAAGGTAGTAAGTACAACAGTCTGGTGACTGTAATGGTCACAGGAGATTAGGATTTTAGTCCCTAACCTGTATTAAGGTAGTAAGTACAACAGTCTGGTGACTGTAATGGTCACAGGAGAGTAGGATTTTAGTCCCTAACCTGTATCAAGGTAGTAAGTACAACAGTCTGGTGACTGTTATGGTCACAGGAGAGAAGGATTTTAGTCCCTAACCTGTATCAAGCTAGTAAATACAACAGTCTGGTGACTGTTATGGTCACAGAAAAGCTTGGATTCCGATCTGTATCACCCTGCCTATATCCTCCTAGATTAGTCCTGAGAAGGACTGTTGTGGTCAGCAGCAGTTTGCAGCCCTGCTCCGGATCTACCTATGAGGGCTGCAAATCTGTCCCTAAGCAGCAGCAGACACTCTCCCTACACTCACTGTCTGGATGGCTGTGTGCAGAGCACAGCGCGGCCTGGTCTTATAAAGGCTCGGTCACGCTGTGCAGGCCGGCCAATCACTGCAATGCCACAACTAACAGGGCTGTGGCATTGCAGTGGTCTGCCAGCCAATCCCTGCATGTGATGTAAAAGACAAAAAACAACAAAGTTGCGCCACACTGCTAAGATTTAGGGCATATGATCGGTGTAATATATCTCGTGCTCACCTAGTCTAGTTGTGCTGACTGCACAACTAGTTTTTACAGTGATTTTCAACCCCAAAGGGTCTCCACGCCAGCCGGAGTCAGGGCAGACAAGTTCGCGTGGTTTCCACGGTGCACACGCTGCTAATCCTCGTGCTGCTCTGGGGGAGTGGTGGTTGACGTCCGATGCATCCTGGATGCCCAGCTGCTAATTACCACGCTTCCCAATGGGAGGATGAGTGTGCATTCAGAACAAAAGTGGTATTAGATTAGCGCTAAGAACAACGCCAGGCACTCGCTCTAGAGTTCAATAGTAGTCATCTACCGTCTTTGCAAAAATTGTGTGCCATTCCAAAGCGACTGTAACTTTCCAGCAGCAGGTTGTCCAGATGAAGGCTAAAGGGGTCACCCTCATAGATGCAGGATGCAGCAGGGCCAGATTCATTATTATTATTTTGCAAAGACAGTAGATGACTACTATTGAACTCTAGAGCGAGTGCCTGGCGTTGTTCTTAGCGCTAATCTAATACCACTTTTGTTCTGAATGCACAATCCCTGCATGTGGGCTGGCTCTCAAAAGAGCGCCAACATGCAGGGATGAGGACCACGAGCACAGCACGAGTATCGCGAGATTACTCGGTGCTCGCTGAGTAGCCCGAGTACAGTGATACTCGTGCGAGTACCGAGCAGCGCAGAGCATACTCGCTCATCACTAGTGGTAACTGCCCTTTTTGTTCACAACATTTGGTACAGAATCCTGTGAGAATTGGACATTTATATCATAGAGTGGAACAGTTTATCTCTTGTAGAAGTAAGAACGTAGTTTATGCCATTTTTTTGTCCCTGTGGACAATATTATGTGGGAAAGACAATAAGACAGTTGCAAGTAAGGTTTAGAGAAAATAGGAGATCTCTGGAAACAGGGATAGGGTCTACCAGATTGATTGAACACATGAGGCTAGCCCATAAGGGTGATCTCAATGCAATGTCCTTTGTAGGCCTGGAAAGAGTTACTCTGCCACCTTGTGGCGGAAATTTACATAAGCTACTGCTCCAGAAGGAGGCAAAATGAATAATGCGCCTTAGAGCTCAAGGTCCGTTAGGTTTCAATGTCTGCAGTATGCACGCAGCGGCCAGTCTGCACTGTGCACGCAGCGGCCAGTCTGCACGGTGCACGCAGCGGCCAGTCTGCGCTGTGCACGCAGCGGCCAGTCTGCGCTGTGCACGCAGCGGCCAGTCTGCGCTGTGCACGCAGCGGCCAGTCTGCGCGGTGCACGCAGCGGCCAGTCTGCGCGGTGCACGCAACGGCCAGTCTGCACTGTGCACGCAGCGGGCAGTCTGCTGTGTGCACGCAGCGGGCAGTCTGCAGTGTGCACGCAGCGTCCAGTCTGCAGTGGGCACGCAGCGGCCAGTCTGCAGTGCGCACGCAGCGGCCAGTCTGCACTGCACACACAGCGGCCAGTGTGCTGTGCGTACACAGCGGCCAGTGTGCAGTGCGCACACAGCAGGCAGCCTGCAATGTACACACAACGAGCAGTCTGCTTGCAGTCTGCAATGTGCATATAGCGGGCAGTTTGTAATGTGTTTACGGCCCACAGTCTGTAATGTGTATACTGCCCTCAGTCTGTAATGTGTATACTGCCCTCAGTCTGTGATGTGTATACTGCCCTCAGTCTGTGATGTGTATACTGCCCTCAGTCTGTAATGTGTATACTGCCCTCAGTCTGTAATGTGTATACAGCCCGCAGTCTCTAATGTGTATACAGTGGGTAGTCTGTGTTCTGTATATGGCCCGCAGTCTGTAATGTGCAGCAGCGGAAAGTTTTCCTGCGGGCAGAGTTCGCTCTCTGTTCTTCCTGGTGCCTCCATGGATTCTGTTCCTCTCGACGCCCAGCACTGGACTTTCTGCCTCCATCTTTAATCTTTCCCCATCTTTGGGATCTGGCTGAGTCTTGGCTATCTATATAGCACAGCCTCCTATCTATATAGCACAGCCTCCTGGGTATAATTCTCCTGTCCTGTATACTGGGTGTAATCCTCAGTATCTGTATTATTCTGTATATATATACACTGCACAGTACCACTTCTCCTGTCCTGTATACTGGGTGTAATCCTCAGTATCATATTATTCTGTATATATACACTGCACAGTACCACTTCTCCTGTCCTGTATATTGGGTGTAATCCTCAGTATCTGTATTATTCTGTATATATACACTGCACAGTACCACTTCTCCTGTCCTGCATACTGGGTGTAATCCTCAGTATCTGTATTATTCTATATATATACACTGCACAGTACCACTTCTCCTGTCCTGTATACTGGGTGTAATCCTCAGTATCTGTATTATTCTGTATATATACACTGCACAGTACCACTTCTCCTGTCCTGTTGTCAGAGGCGTTATTGGACTTTGATTTTCAGCATATACCGTAACTGTTGTTTAAATTAATTATCCCCAATATGGTAGTCATCACTTCTCTTTTGTATAGGTGATGATTTGCCTTTCACTGTGTATCTGACTGCTGGGACCCCACAATCCTGAGAAACGTGGCTTTGAAGATCACCATGTAAATGGAGCTGTGGTTGATTATTCCTTCTGCTGCACCATTCATATGTGGCTCTTCAGATAACTCCTTTGAGAAAGTGATGAGGCCACAACAACGTAAAAGCTAAATTCACTGATCGGGGTTGATGGGTGATATAGTGTGTGGGCTGGTGGGGCTTGTTTTCTAGGGCTGCTTTTTGGTCACAGTCCGGCCCTGTCAGTGTGTATCCGCCGGGCACCGACTGCAGGGGGCCGGTTCGTCTCAGTCCTGTGCACGGTGGAGCAGCCATGGATCCTGCCAGTGATCAGAGTCCTGCGGCCTCCGAGGACGATGTGCTGGAGATGATGATGGAGAGAAGCTTCACAGCCCTGGAGGAGGAGACGCCGCCAGACAGGTAGCAGCTCTGCAGTGTGTACATCCGGGTGACAATGGGCTGATCCGGAGCTTCTGATCAACACAACAGGGCACTGCTATCTGATACAATGGAGCACATTCCTCCATGACTGGAGCGGAGCACCACAGCTATGGAAGACGAGAGCATGCTGCAGATCCTGCTAATACAACTCTGCACCTGCCGGAGGAGAGGAGAGGGTGACCCTGCCGGAGGAGAGAAGAGGGAGACCCTGCCGGAGGAGAGGAGAGGGTGACCCTGCCGGAGAAGAGGGAGACCCTGCCAGAGGAGAGGGAGAGGGAGACACTGCCGGAGGGGAGGAGAGGGAGACACTGCCGGAGGAGAGGGAGACCCTGCCGGAGGAGAGGGAGACACTGCCGGAGGAGAGGCAGAGGGAGACACTGCCGGAGGAGAGGAGAGAGAGAACCCTGCCGGAGGAGAGGGAGACCCTGCTGGAGGAGAGGAGAGGGTGACCCTGCCGGAGGAGAGGAGAGGGTGACCCTGCCGGAGGAGAGGCAGAGGGTGACCCTGCCGGAGGAGAGGCAGAGGGTGACCCTGCCGGAGGAGAGGCAGAGGGAGACACTGCCGGAGGAGAGGAGAGAGAGACCCTGCCGGAGGAGAGGGAGACCCTGCTGGAGGAGAGGCAGAGGGAGACACTGCCGGAGGAGAGGAGAGAGAGACCCTGCCGGAGGAGAGGGAGACCCTGCTGGAGGAGAGGAGAGGGTGACCCTGCCGGAGGAGAGGAGAGGGAGACACTGCCGGAGGAGAGGCAGAGGGAGACACTGCCGGAGGAGAGGAGAGAGAGACCCTGCCGGAGGAGAGGGAGACCCTGCTGAGGAGGAGGAGAGGGTGACCCTGCCGGAGGAGAGGAGAGGGTGACCCTGCCGGAGGAGAGGAGAGGGTGACCCTGCCGGAGGAGAGGAGAGGGAGACCCTGCCGGAGGAGAGGGTGACCCTGCCGGAGGAGAGGGAGACCCTGCTGGAGGAGAGGAGAGAGGTGACCCTGCCGGAGGAGAGGAGAGGGAGACCCTGCCGGAGGAGAGGAGAGGGGACCCTGCCGGAGGAGAGGGAGACCCTGCCAGAGGAGAGGGAGACACTGCCAGAGGGGAGGAGAAGGAGACCGTGCCGGAGGAGAGGGAGACACTGCCGGAGGAGAGGGAGAGGGAGACACTGCCGGAGGAGAGGCAAAGGGAGATACTGCCGGAGGAGAGGCAGAGGGAGACACTCCCGCAGGAGAGGCAGAGGGAGACACTCCCGCAGGAGATGCAGAGGGAGACACTGTCGTAGGAGAGGCAGAGGGAGACACTGCCGGAGGAGAGGCAGAGGGAGGCACTGCCGCAGGAGAGGCAGAGGGAGACACTGCCAGAGGAGAGGGAGACACTGCAGGAGGATAGGGAGACACTGCCGGAGGAGAGGCAGAGGGAGACACTGCCGGAGGAGAGGAGAGGGAGACCCTGCCGGAGGAGAGGGAGACCCTGCTGGAGGAGAGGAGAGGGTGACCCTGCCGGAGGAGAGGAGAGGGAGACCCTGCCAGAGGAGAGGCAGAGGGAGACCCTGCCGGAGGAGAGGGAAACCCTGCTGGAGGAGAGGAGAGGGTGACCCTGCCGGAGGAGAGGGAGACACTACCGGAGGAGAGGCAGAGGGAGACACTGCCGGAGGAGAGGAGAGAGAGACCCTGCCGGAGGAGAGGGAGACCCTGCTGGAGGAGAGGAGAGGGAGACCCTGCTGGAGGAGAGGAGAGGGTGACCCTGCCGGAGGAGAGGAGAGGGAGACCCTGCCGGAGGAGAGGAGAGGGTGACCCTGCCGGAGGAGAGGGAGACCCTGCCAGAGGAGAGGGAGAGGGAGACACTGCCAGAGGGGAGGAGAGGGAGACCCTGCCGGAGGAGAGGGAGAGGGAGACCCTGCCGGAGGAGAGGGAGAGGGAGACCCTGCCGGAGGAGAGGGAGAGGGAGACACTGCCGGAGGAGAGGGAGAGGGAGACACTGCCGGAGGAGAGGCAAAGGGAGATACTGCCGGAGGAGAGGCAGAGGGAGACACTGCCAGAGGAGAGGCAGAGGGAGACACTCCCGCAGGAGAGGCAGAGGGAGACACTGTCGTAGGAGAGGCAGAGGGAGGCACTGCCAGAGGAGAGGCAGAGGGAGGCACTGCCGCAGGAGAGGCAGAGGGAGACACTGCCGGAGGAGAGGCAGAGGGAGACACTGCCGGAGGAGAGGCAGAGGGAGACACTGCCGGAGGAGAGGCAGAGGGAGACACTGCCGGAGGAGAGGCAGAGGGAGACACTGCCGGAGGAGAGGCAGAGGGAGACACTGCCGGAGGAGAGGCAGAGGGAGACACTGCCGGAGGAGAGGAGAGGGAGACCCTGCCGGAGGAGAAAGAGACGCTGCCGGAGGAGAGGGAGACACTGCCGGAGGAGAGGCAGAGGGAGACACTGCCGGAGGAGAGGCAGAGGGAGACACTGCCGGAGGAGAGGAGAGGGAGACCCTGCCGGAGGAGAAAGAGACACTGCCGGAGGAGAGGGAGAGGGAGACACTGCCGGAGGAGAGGCAAAGGGAGATACTGCCGGAGGAGAGGCAGAGGGAGACACTGCCAGAGGAGAGGCAGAGGGAGACACTCCCGCAGGAGAGGCAGAGGGAGACACTGTCGTAGGAGAGGCAGAGGGAGGCACTGCCGGAGGAGAGGCAGAGGGAGGCACTGCCGCAGGAGAGGCAGAGGGAGACACTGCCGGAGGAGAGGCAGAGGGAGACACTGCCGGAGGAGAGGCAGAGGGAGACACTGCCGGAGGAGAGGCAGAGGGAGACACTGCCGGAGGAGAGGCAGAGGGAGACACTGCCGGAGGAGAGGCAGAGGGAGACACTGCCGGAGGAGAGGCAGAGGGAGACACTGCCGGAGGAGAGGAGAGGGAGACCCTGCCGGAGGAGAAAGAGACGCTGCCGGAGGAGAGGAGAGGGAGACCCTGCTGGAGGAGAGGAATGGGAGACCCTGCCGGAGGAGAGGGAATGGTAGATTTAGGCTACATTCCCACACAGTGTAATTTTTGTGTATTGTTACGCGCGCTGTTCCCGCAAAAGTGCATATGCGTTTCCCCGGCAAAGTGAATGGACTTTCACTTTTGCTGTTCAGACGCTGCACTTTTTTCAGCTGCGCTTTTGCGGGAGAAAGTGAACATGTAAAAAGGATAAACATATCAATTCTCTGCACAAATATGCGTGCACTTTCTCCCATAGGCCCCATTATAACCGCTGGAATTACGCATCACCATTGAGACAATGCACAATCCAGCACCTATAATCGCGGGCACTGGAGGAGAAGCAGGATATGATGTCACATGGGGGGGTAAGAAAGAATCCTGTCCTCTCCCCCCCCCCAAATGTGACATGTGTAACCCTTTCACTTTAGCAGTGCTAGCACCAGTTTAAACCTATGGCCAAAACCACTCAGCTGATGTGATTGGTCACCCGTGGGTGATTTAAATCAACAGCTGGTGTTGTCAGCAAATTGCTCTAACTGCTGGCGGCTAAACCAATCAGCTGACAGAATCAGCTTAAATCGCCGGCCAGCTAAACCAATCACATCACCTGAATGTTTTTGGCGGGAGGTTTAAACCGCTTAGCTGATGCTCTCATGTGACACATCAGCTGATCGGGATGCCACCGTTCAGCTGATTCATATCCTGGCAGCAATCAGATGTGGACGCCATCCCGGGAAACTCAGCGGAGAGGTGAGAATTAATTTTTTAATTTTTAATACCATTTCTTTTATTTCGCTTTAGCAGTGCTAGCACGTCACACGGGGGGAAGGAACACAGCTTTCTTCCTCCCCCGTGTGACATCACTTCCTCCTGCACTTTTGGGGGAAACCTGCGGCCGTAAAAAAAATGCGGTGTGTGAATGCACTGCGTTTTTTATCGGTGCTAAATAAGCAGCCAAAAAGCGCCTGCACAAAAAATAGTGTGTGAACATAGTCTTAGGCTGCGTTCACACGTAGCGTAATTTTCACGCTTTTTTTTACGCTTGCTTTTCCCCCAAAAGTGCATCTGCGTTTGTCTGCAAAGTGAATGGAAAGTCGCTTTTGCCGTTCATTCGCTTTTTCGGGAGAAAGCGTGCGTAAAAAGAATCATGTTAATTCTTTGCGCAAATATGCACGCGCTTTCCCCCCTAGGTGCCATTATAAGCGCTGGAATACACGTTGGTCAGCCAATGCTCTGTTCCAGTGCCTATAATCACGGGCGCGGGGGGAAGTGAGGTCACATGGGAGGAGGAAAAATCCTGTGTGACATTTAGTTTTGCTTTCGCAATGAATCTACATTGCAAAGGCGAAATAAAAGTTAACACTATGTATTAAAAATAGAAAAATAAGATGCCTCTCTGCCGGCTGTTTGGGACCCAACGGAAAGATGTCCAATCACTGCAAGGACCTTAAAGATGTGATTGGCCAAAACTGATCAACTGATGTGTCATGTGACATCCTCAGCTGATCATGACGTGCAACATCAGCTGATTGGTTTAAACCAACCCCAAAAACCGATCAGTGTTGGTGGGCGATTTAAGCCGATCAGCTGATGCTGTCAGGTGACACATCAGCTGATCAGTTGCCGCAGTCAGCTGATTCAAGTTTTTGTTGCGATCGGATGTGGACTCTTCGCATCCCGGGACACTTGGCGGAGAGGTGAGCATTTTATTTTTAATACACATTGCTTTCTTTTAATTCACTTTCGCAGTTTATGTAGATACACTGCAAAAGTGAAAGTACACACGTCACACGGGAACAGGATTATTCCTGTCTCCGTGCGACATCACTTTCCCCTATGCTCCTGGGGGAAAAATGCGGTCATAAAAAAAATGCAGTATGTGAATGCACTGCATTTATTTTTACCTGCGCTAAATGGCGCCGCGGCAAAAGCCCCTGCCTGCGCAAAAAAAAAAATGAGACAATTACGTCAGATGTCGTTTCTGAAACAGAAAAAAAACGCAGCATTGGCACGGGTGTACTGAGTTCCCATAGACTTTGCTTGCCCTTCACTGTGCTGCAGATTTGGTGCAGATGTGCTGTGTATGCACACCAAATACATGACTAAATCCGCACCATGGGCAAAGGCCTCAGTGTTCGGGGCCTCTAGGAACCTGCAGCCTGCGCATGTGACCGGGTAATGTCACATGGTGCAGTGCTAGGGCCTCCTGCAGTTCCTGCGGCCTCTCCGTATGAGAACATTGCTGGAGATCACCAGGGGAGCGCGGAGAGGTGAGTAGAAAACGCAAGTGAAAAACGCCCAATAATTGACATGTTCATTCTTAGGCTGGAAACACACTGGCGTGTAAAAAGATGGTCCGATTGACGTATCCAAGTGTCGTCCGATTTTTGGTCCGTTTTGCATCCACCTGCGATGCAATTGTCCAACATTTTCTCTGATCACATCCGAGAGCTGTCTGACTGTGATCAGAGTGTGGTCCGTGTAATCCGTACACCGCATGCGATTTTTGAATGAAATCATCATTACAATTGCCTACAATATGTGTCAATTGTGAGTTAAATGATGTTTGTCAATCAGGGCTTATTGGCATATATATCCCATGGACATACAGTCATGGCCAAAAGTATTGACACCCCTGCAATTCTGTCAGATAATACTCAGTTTCTTCCTGAAAATTATTGCAATCACAAATTCTTTGGTATTATTATCTTTATTTAATTTGTCTTCAAAGAAAAAACACAAAAGAGAATGAAGCAAAAAGCAAAACATTGATCATTTCACACAAAACTCCAAAAATAGGCCGGACAAAAGTATTGGCACCCTCAGCCTAACACTTGGTTGCACAACCTTTAGCCAAAATAACTGCGATCAACCGCTTCCGGTGACCATCAATGAGTTTCTTACAATGCTCTGCTGGAATTTTAGACCATTCATCTTTGGCAAACTGCTCCAGGTCCCTGATATTTGAAGGGTGCCTTCTCCAAACTGCCATTTTTAGATCTCTCCACAGGTGTTCTATGGGATTCAGGTCTGGACTCATTGCTGGCCACCTTAGAAGTCTCCAGTGTTTTCTCTCAAACTATTTTCTAGTGCTTCTTGAAGTGTGTTTTGGGTCATTGTCCTGCTGGAAGACCCATGACCTCTGAGGGAGACCCAGCTTTCTCACACTAGGCCCTACATTATGCTGCAAAATTTGTTGGTAGTCTTCAGAATTCATAATGCCATGCACACAGTCAAGCAGCCCAGTGCCAGACGCAGCAAAGCAACCCCAAAACATCAGGGAACCTCCGCCATGTTTGACTGTAGGGACCGTGTTCTTTTCTTTGAATGCCTCTTTTTTTTCTCCTGTAAACTCTATGTTGATGCCTTTGCCCAAAAAGCTCTACTTTTGTCTCATCTGACCAGAGAACATTCTTCCAAAGCGTTTTAGGCTTTCTCAGGTACGTTTTCGCAAACTCCAGCCTGGCTTTTTTATGTCTCGGGGTAAGAAGTGGGGTCTTCCTGAATCTCCTACCATACAAGCCTTTTTCATTCAGACGCCAACGGATAGTACGGGTTGACAATGTAGTACCCTCGGACTGCAGAGCAGCCTGAACTTGTTTGGATATTAGTCGAGGTTCTTTATCCACCATCCGCACAATCTTGCGTTGAAATCTCTTGTCAATTTTTCTTTTCCGTCCACATCTAGGGAGGTTAGCCACAGTGCCATGGGCTTTAAACTTCTTGATGACACTGTGCACGGTAGACACAGGAACATTGAAGTCTTTGGAGATGGACTTGTAGCCTTGAGATTGCTCATGCTTCCTCACAATTTGGTTTCTCAAGTCCTCAGACAGTTCTTTGGTCTTCTTTATTTTGTCCATGCTCAATGTGGTACACACAAGGACACAGGACAGCGGTTGAGTCAACTTTAATCCATGTCAACTGGCTGCAAGTGTGATTTAGTTATTGCCAACACCTGTTAGGTGCCACAGGCAAGTTACAGGTGCTGTTAATTACACAAATTAGAGAAGCATCACATGATTTTTCTATGGGTGCCAATACTTTTGTCCATCCCCTTTTTTATGTTTGGTGTGGAATTATATCCAATTTGGCTTTAGGACAATTCTTTTTGTGTTTTTTTCATTGAAGACAAATTAAATGAAGATAATAATACCAAAGAATTTGTGATTGCAATCATTTTCAGGAAGAAACTGAGTATTATATGACAGAATTGCAGGGGTGTCAATACTTTTGGCCATGACTGTATGTGTGCAATGACCCTGTATCCCCCGAGTACCCAGTGTTGTGGACGGGTGCAGCTTACTACAGAATGATGATTAACCTGACCATAAACACCACAGGGTATCAGTTAATTGGGTAATTTCCTGGCACTATGGCACTCCCTACCTAATTGTGCCTGACCCGCGGAGGAGGCGTCCAATGTGGGTTTATCCGTTGCTCCTTGCGCGTATGTCTCGTGACCATGTTATTAGGCTGTATGTTCATTGTCGCTGTCATCCTACCAAATGTTAAGCATAATACATGATGTCCATACCCACATATGACATTTCTTCGTTCTGTAGCCTGCCCTCACATCCCCAAATACCCAAATGTTGCAAAGTCTTCCACCTTAAGGGACGCCTTCTTTTCACACTTATGTTGTTTTTACGTTCATTATTAACCTCTTAACGACAGCCTAACGTCTAGAGACATCGGAAAAAAACTACCGATCACTGCAGGGCCGGTAAGCAGAGAGTTAACTCTGCTGTGACCGCGGCTGGTATATGTGCCGCTCATACTGCAGCCGCGGTCACAGCAGAGTTAACTCTCTGCTTACCGGCACTGCAGTGATCGGTAAGCAGGGAGTTAAAGCCAACAGTTTATGAATGAGTAGTGGCGCTGTGCTGTCGGCACTGCTGAAGCGTTGCTATAGTAACCGATAGTTTGGTTACTATAGCAACGGGGCCGGCGGTGACGTCACCGCTTAATGCTCACAGCCTCACTGACTCATGACACAGCAGGGGAGCGCATTTCCGCCCCCTACTGTGTGATGTGTGATGTAGCAGAGCTGAATGAGTTCAACAAGAAGAAGAAGGAAGACAGAAGAGAGAAGAAAGAAGAGAGAAGACTTGGGTCTTTGGAGGGATATGTGGTGGTAATAAAGATGGAGTCCCTAATGGTGTCTGTGTCTTTATTTTTAATAAAGAATTTTTCTCTGTGTGGTGTTTTTTTTAACCCTTTATTGGAGATTCTTAATGGCCGGGTCAAACCAGGCCTGACATTAATTATCTCGGGCTTAATACCAGCTTGTATAACAAAGCTGGTATTAACCCCTTTATTACCCAGCGTGCCACCGCCACCAGGGCCGCTGGAAGAGCCCGGTAAGGCGCCTGGAAATGGCGCTTATTATTAATGCGCCATTTTCAGGGGCGGCTGCGGGCTGCTATTCTTTAGCGTGGGGGGGGGCCTATAACAATGGGCCCTCACCCCGCTGAGAATACCAGCCCTCAGCTGCCTAGTTTTACCGTGGCTGGCATGGAAAATAGGGCGGAGCCCACGCATTTTTTTTTGCCAGCCAATGGGAAATTAAGCAGCTGAGGGTGGCAGCTCGTAGCTGTCTGCTTTCATCGGGCTAGACTTAAAAATGCTGCTTTTTTTAAATAATTATTTATTTTACACCCTACAACGCCAGGTTGGTTGTCATACACTAATGTGTATGGCAACCAAGCAGAATCACTGTCCAGATTGAGAAAATCAAGTCTGATTACAACAGCCAATCACAGAGGCTCCCACAGAGTGTGAGCTCCTGTGATTGGCTGTTAGTTTGACAGTGCAGTGAATATGTAATGAACTTAATAGGCGGCCCCGGAAGTAACAGCGGGAGCCTATTAAACATGATTTAGCTATTGTAGCATGGTGCTACAAGCTCGCACCGTGTGCTGTATGGGGGCGAGATTTTCTCACATCTGCGATTTGTAAATCGCACATTACTCGCTATTACTCGCTTCCCCAATCATTAACATTGGACTCGCTAGACTCGCAACGAGTAGCGAGTCCCGGGCTCGGACTCGCTAGAGTAAAGCGATTCCGAGTAATTTAGGACTCGCCCATCACTAGTAATGATACATTACCAAAGGTGATATGTACGTCCCGTGCGCTGCTGTCAAAACAGGGGAAGAGTATCCTGGTGATGTCCCTCCATGCTGCATCCCTCTTCCTCCTGTCACCATAGCCCTGGTGTGTAGGATCCCACAGCTCAGGCCTCTCCTGGACCCGGACTATGGGCCTCTCCATATTAATCCTGTAGGCCATGGTCGGTCCATGTAGGCTGCCTTCCGAGAGTTCACAGGATTGTGCCGCCTTCTAATTTCTGATTAGTCATGTGTCGCCTCCTAAACAACACTTATGAGCTTCCGAGGGTTTCAGCGTTGAAAAATCGCATCTGACTCGGATGGTCAGTGTGCGGTCCGACTGCGGTCTGTGGTTGTTGTCGGACCAATAAACTTGCATAGGCAAGTCTCACACCTGAATCACATACTATCGCAGCATGTTGTGACTGCTTTCTTATTCGTGAAGTGGACGAGAAAAAAACGCCCGACACTTATAAATGTGCTCTCGGACATTGAATAACATTTGTCCGACTGCAATGCGAGAAAAACTCGCACTACAGTCGTTCGACTTTCACGCCAGTGTGTCTGTACCCTTATTATGGATCATTTCTTGTGCCCAAAAACGGATCCATAAAAAGCGCAGTGTGCAAATGCCAAATTGTGAAATGCATTGACTTGGCTGGGACAGACTACATCACTGCAAATAGGGGATCCATACAAAACGCTACACTAACAGTGCAATAACGCACCATATGACTGTAACCTAACAAGGATAAAATAATAATCCTTCAGTTTAAACGGGTTGTCCTGTGAAAACAGTTATCAGCTTATAAATTGCTGGAGATCTGACTGCCTGGAGTGACATTGATCAGCAGAACAGGTCGCCATCATCCCTGTTGGTATAAGGAGTCACCACACATGCTGGAGCCGCCGCTCCATTCATTCTCTGTGATCAGTAGTTTTAGTTGTATTTTTCCAGATATTTAGTCTGCAATAAAACAGACACATGAACATGTCCATAGGCTTAATTACATGGGTAATGTCACAGAACACAGACCTTAGAAAGGACCTGCACCCCCAGGGGCAAACAACGTTACTGAGTCCAGGTGTGAGGATGGGTAGAAGCTGGCAGAGGCGGGTGTGAGCCAGACATAGTGCCCAGCGGTTACACCGCTCTGCCTGGAGTCCTCACGATTCTCCAGTCATCTCTTCTGTCTGGGTAGATGATGGGTCTCATTTCCTGGCCGTCTCCACAGTCTCAGCTCAGTCTGTACCTCCAGATCACAAGCACAATAGTCAGTGGGAGTAGGGCAGCACATCACAGCTGTAACATGACTATTATTTCTTTTTTTAGGCCTCCTAAGAAGATAATGCCCCGGACTAAACAGTGCCAAGGTCTGTACAACAGATACTGTGTCCTGGATGTGCGGGAGGTGTATGGGCCCAGAGAGGAGAAACATCTCACCATTACAGCTCACCAGGATGGAGGAGACGCAGAGCTCTGCATTCTGAAGGATGACTGGTACGTGTGACCTCAGCTTCTGTGGCCAAATCCTTGTATTCTGCATTATTATAGGTCAATGTGCGGGCCGAATGGATTTCGTGGCCATGACGAGTGATGCTATAAGACGACACATTTCATACTGTCTCACAATGCAGATTTAACCCATCTGATGCCCATTGGGTAGTGTGCATGTGTAGATCCAGTTCTGCTGGCCCTGTGGTCTCCCGGCACTCAGAGTAAGGTCCCACAGTTTGGCTTTAAGGCCTCCTTTACACGTCTGTATAAACCATATCTGTCAAAAACTAGTACGGCTGTCATCAGGTTTTTCTTTTTAATTAGGCCGGAGTCACACTTGTGAGAGACTCGCCAAGTCTGGCAATGGCATCACCTGGGTGCGGCTGCATTTATTTCTATGGGGCTGCATGTGCCTGTCAGGAGAGCCAGCGACTGTGCCGAGTGATGCCATTGCCAGACTTGGCGAGTCTCTCGTGTGGGACTGAGGCCTTCATGGGTCATCCGTGTGTCCGTTTGTCATCAGTGATTTTCATAGGTAGCTAAAGAAATGACACAACTTCTTCTATAGTTACTGTGCAGTGTTACAGACAGACGTACAGCACACTGATGCCATCTGTGAACTGTACGTGTTTTATCATGGACCCTCAGACTTGAATTAGCCATTGTTCTCCGTGCTGCTAGTAAAAACCAGACATTACTCTGTTTTGCAATGCTACACTCTTAATATAAAGCACAGCCATGTGAGCAGACCCATAGATTATAAAGGGTACATGTATATGTGATAAACCGGATACAACACTGGAAACATGGACGTGTAAAGGAGGCCTGGTGTGTGGCCGAATGACACGTTTACCTGTAGAGTAAGTGCTTACATTTGTGGTGACACTGAAGTGTTACATGTTAATTCTTTTACTTATGTGTCCCCTTCATCCTCGTCCACTTGTTGCTTCTGCTGTGATATCAGTTTTTATGGCACATGAGTACTGTGTGGACTTGGCAAATCATCGTTGTAGTAAATGTCGCCTTTCTGGGGACCATAGTATCGGTGGTGCTGCTATTAAAGATGACTGAAACAGCTTCAAATCTTGCAGAATTTTGTGACTTCATGTTTACGTCACTTTTGTCTGGCAATCCCTAAAATTGGCCAAGGGTGGGGGCTTATAAAGGCCCAGTTACACACACAGATAATTGTGCAGAGATTATTTGCAGATCTCTGGTTGTAGTGAAATCATGGACACATTGCTCCATTTTGTGGCCGTGTACAAATGTAACAATGTGCCCATGATTTCACTGCAACCAGAGATCTGTGACCAATATCTGCACAATTATCTGGGTGTGTAACTGGGCCTTAAAACCGGCTCAGCAAATTATGTAAACCTTACAAAACCTTGGTGTAAAGTTTACCAGAAATATATGCCAGTCCCTGACTAGAGTAGGATTTCTGCCTGAGGCACACAGAAGTCATTAGATCTGCCAAATTCATTAA
The DNA here is from genome assembly GCA_033576535.1 of Allobates femoralis. Lineage (NCBI taxonomy): Eukaryota > Metazoa > Chordata > Amphibia > Anura > Aromobatidae > Allobates > Allobates femoralis. The sequence goes on from JARQOC010000006.1 coordinate 120,582,750, forward strand.
AAGGGGTGCGCCTCTGAATGAATTGCATGCATCTTACTCCAGTGCTGCCTTCATTAAAATTGGCATACAGCCTTAATGAATCAAGTCTTGAGTGTCTTGTTAACATTGTTATACAATTTTTTTTTTTAATAGTGGGTGTTTTTGTGTATACAATTGTTAAATCTCAGAAATCTGGTGAATATGTGATCAGGTCCCCTTCTAATCTGGATTGGTGTGATGATCACAAGATGTCATGATTTCAGCAGGCCTGAGCCACATGTCCTAGTGTCCAATAAGCGGCTATAAGAGGCTCCTGGGAACAGTCTATCTCCCAACGGAAATAAAGGAATACAGCAGTATTCTGTAAGCCCTAAGATGTATGCAAACATTGAATATATGAAATCTAGGCTGAATTACTACATACAAGATATGTATAAAAATGAAGGTACTTAGCGCATACATTGGCCAATTAATGAAAACTCACCAGCTGCAATAAGGCGACCTTTCTTTGATGGGACACTAAACCTAATATGCCTTTCCTGGGCAAAAAGCCTAAAAATTTAAAGGATGGGTAGTATCCAGCATTGATTGAAACAGTCGAAGGCCTCATTCACATGTCCGTGCCTCCGGCACGTAACCAGTACGTGCCGACACATACCGGAGGCACGGACATACGGGGACACATGTTCCCCTGTTGACCCATGCAGACGTCCGTGATTCTGCACAGACCGTGTCTCTATATGGAGCACATGCGTGTCCGTGTGCTCCACACAGCGACAAGTTCGTTTTTATGCGGACCCACGGTCCGCATTTACGTCCAATCATCCTGCACACGGATGTTCATACTGTGACATCCGTGTGCACGGACCACTGACAAATGGAAATAGCTTCAAAATCAACAATTTCATACTCACCTCGCTCCGGCGGTGTCTGCTCCTCTCTCTTCTGATGCCGCTCATTAGGGCTCATGAATATTCACTTCACTGAGCCCTAGAGCAGCCCGGAAGTGAGAGGAACTGTCAGCGCCCCTGACACACCACCTGCTTTTTGCTTCTACATGAAGCTCTCAGACAGAGATTTCGGTTCCCTGAGATGGGGGCTAGAGCAGAGGAGCAGGTATGATTTTATTGATTTATAAGTGATCTATAGATCCTAGAACTGCAGTGTACGCCTCTGCTTCATCATGTATGAGGGCGGGGACTGTACTAAAAAGTTTTCTCTCACTGGAGATCCCCTTTAAGTGTAACAATGCAGAAAGCGAGATGTGTGGGCAGAGTTGCTGGTCTAAATCCACATTTGCAAAGTGGGAAGTCCCCTGCAACCAGTCAATGGCATATTTTAGATTTGCTCCCAGATTATACCGTCCAATGTCTGGGAAATTAATACCTCCTTCCTCTTTCGTGGCTTGTAGTTTTGTTAGACCAATTCTGGTTCTCTTCCCTGTTCCCCAAATAAATGATCTGAAGGCTTGGTTTAGTAAATGCACGTCCACTTTAGATAACAGTAGGGGCAAAGTTTGGAAGATATACATAAGTTTTGTAAAAATAACCATTTTGATCAGATGGCATCGTCAGGAGAAGGACAGAGTGTAATGTTTCCAGGACGTTAAAATTCGAAGTATTGAGTTGATCAGGGGTCCAATGTTTATCTGATATAATTTGGTTAGCTCTGCCGAGAGATGAATGCCTAGATATTTTATGGAGGAGGCGCACCATCTGAAGGGAAACTATTGGATCGGTCTCCCCTGTTTAAACAAAGCTAATGCTTCGGATTTTTGCATAATTTATTTTAAAGCCAGAACCTTGACCAAAATTATTGAGTGTTTCCATTATTGCGGGGATTGCCTTGGTCGGGTTTGAAATGAATAAGAGGATGTCATCGGCGAACGCCACAAGTTTAAGTGCAGCGTTACCGACTATTATTCCTTTATACTTTGACATATTCTGTAGGGTCCTAATTAGTGGGTCCAAGACTATGTTAAACAATAAGGGTGATAAGGGGCATCCATAACGGTACCTCTCTGAATTTTAGATGCCGATGATAGTATTCCATTTATGGCCAGCCTGGACACCGATTCATGATATATTATTTTAATAGCCTCATAGAACCACGGTCCAAAGCCTCTAAGTGCCAAAACTTCATGAGAGTAGTCCCAAGCAAACCTGATCGAATGCTTTGTCAGCGTCCAGGCTGACCACAATGGACCCCACTTCTCCACTCGCCCTCCCGGGAGAGATGACCCCCAAAGCTGTGCGTATATTGTATGTTATGGATTTCCCATGGACAAAGCGAATCTGTTGGGGGAGATTAATTGGGGGATTATCTGTTGGACTCTATTTGCTAATATTTTTGTGAATATTTTGAAATCTGAGTTTAACAGAGAAATCGGTCTATATCCATATACCTGTAATGGGTCTTTGCCTGGTTTGGGGGGTACAATTATGTCTGTGTCTTTAAACCCATCAGGCAAGCGTCCCGTCAGGACAAATTGGTTTATTTTGTAATACTCATTACTGTATCCATCGGGTCAGGGGATTTAGATAATTTTAAGGTGCTAATAGTTTGGACTACTTCTGCTATAGCCATTCGGGCGTTAAGGACTTCTCTGTGCTCCTTCGTCAATTTAGGTAGCACTTCTGGTCGTAGGAAACCAGGGGCATCGTTCCCCGTCTTTTGTGCTACACTATAGAGAGACTAAAAAAAGGCTCTAAATTCTTCAATGATTTCCTCATTACTAGTCCAGATGATGCCATGTTTGTGTAATCAATATTTATTAAAATTAATGTGGCGCCCCTGCGGGTATTAGCCACAGTATAAGATCATAATAGTTGCACTCACTTAGAAAGCCAAGCCACTGCACTACCACCTTTGGCCAGTAGGGGGAGCTCCAGAGACACCAGAGACTTCCCTAGAGATAAAACACTGGTTTGAGGTAAATTTTCAGACAGTTGGAGCCATGAGCTCAGAGTGACAGGAGCTGCATTGAGTTCCTGAGGACTGACAATTTCCAGGGCCAAGCCATCGGTCTGAGGAGGAGAAAACTGATAAGAGGAACACTTTCAGAATCGGGTAGCATCATTATCTACCCTAGATAAAAAGCGCAGATACGGATACCGGATCCGTGGCTGCATTAGTTATATACAATACAGCAACCGGAAAAACGTGAGGTAACAACAAGCTTCACAGGGCCAGACACAGCAACATACTAAGAGTTCAGCAGTACTCCCGGAGGGGGTAAGCAGAGAGAGACAAAGGACTCAAGTTGCCTGTTGAGTGGGACCCAGAGAGGACAGATTTGGGCCGGCAGCGAGTTCACACACAGCAGCAGGGCCACATAGACAGCGCAAGCAGGAGGTAAAGGACCCGGTGGGGCCTGAGCAACTGAACCCCTATTGCAGACTCCGGAGACGGGACTTGTTGTATTATAGTTTGGTTGAAAGTAAACCAGTTAAACCTCATCTGTGCCTCAGCCTCTGATTTAACAGCTACCATCTATCCAGGATTGGGACCATCACCGCTAAGAGAATTTGCTGTGAATCAAGTAAGTGTCTGTGTCCTTAACATCTCCTCACCATACTTCCATCTTCATCCATCATTAACTTTAACATCACCTGTCCAGGGGACCCTACAGCCCTACCCGGAAAAGGGCTATACCATCTCAGCTGCCTCTCACCATCATCCCCTGGCCAGTACAAGACAGCGGTGGCCATATATAGCCACATTATTCCGGGTGGCGTCACGACAATAACATCTACAAACTTTATAAATTATATAAACTTCTAAATCCCCTGTAAATACCCCCTTTTAGGAGTGTGCCAGCCTGGGGCCACGGCCTGGGTCCAGCCACCAGTGACTCCCCCAAGGAAAGGGACCCTGCGCCGGGTATCCCGGTCCCCTAAGCTGGGCGGCACATCTCTCTTTGGCGTCACGAACAGGATTCACCGTGCCTGGTTAAATCGGGTACTGTGTGCCGTGATTAATGCCGAAAATTGTGAGAAAATCCGAGAAAAATTGACTTTTTTATCAAAAGGTGATTTTCCCATTGGAAACCATTGAAATAGACTTTTCCCCATTGACTAATATTGAAACAAAATGGCCGCCAGCCTCTGAGGTAAAATTGCATCATCACTAATTACCTCATAACTGCCACAGCACGAGACTGCTATTTGAACTGTGTCATAGCCCTGAGCTCTGATCTGACTGAAAAATTTCAGATTCCGCCATTACTGAGCTCACGGCGAGCAGAAGCAGCAGGTGGCGTGTCTTTGTGGGCGGTACCAAGCTGAGAGCTCTGACGTCGGCAAAAGGGGAAAACCAATCCTGCTGCACAGCGGAACGATTATACGCCATCCCGACGGAAGCAGAGGACCGGAAGGGTCCGGATTAACTAAGGGGGCGCAACATGTCGCAGCACGGAGACGCCGAAACACCCGGCGACACATATGCAGCTGAATCACAGAACAGAGCGCTCGGCAGCACAGCGGCGCAAGGTGCAGCGCCTATTATGCCGATGTTGATGCCATATACCCCAGGTGCTCCATGGCTTCCAGTGTATGAAGGTAAGCCTAATACTTTTGATGATTTTAAAGAAAAACTGCTGGCTTATTTAAACATGTTTCCAATGGCAGAAGCTCAGCGTGTCGGTTTGCTGATGGCACAGTTAAGTGGTAATGCCAAGCGAGAAGTCACAGCATGGTCAGCTGATCTAAAAGACACTGCTGAGCATATTCTAGCTGGATTAAAGGCAGTATTTGAAACTACTGCTGGTAGCAAAGCAAAGACCAAATTCTTCAATTGCAAACAAAAGGCCAATGAGAGTGTGAGAGACTTTGCCCTGAATTTACAAGAGGCCCTTAAAGCGCTTACACTGGCTGAACCAATGTTTAACACTGGCGCTGATAAATTGTTAAAAGATCAATTCATTGAGGGACTATTAACCCCTTCTCATCGAGGGCATGCGAGTATGCTGACTTTCAAGGACCCTGAAGTGACATTTGCCCAGTTAAAGGAGAGCGCTATTCGTCTCCAGCAGGCAGAGGCACTTTGGGATCAGGATCCTGAGCAATCCATTACAGAAACCCCTCAACAACAGAGAATGCCAGTGACATCAGTTAAGCCCCTGGAGGCCAGTGTTAATGATGCTTTCCAGCAAAAGCTTGACTCTCTAACAGACATTGTCACCTCAATGGCTAAAACCATGCAGGAAATGAGAGAATCACAGACTACATCCAAGATGGAGTTGGCGAACCGCAGAGAGGATATTCCCTGGATGAGACCCCAGAGATACCCAGCGTGGAGAGGACGACCCAACGACCGTTACCAGCCGGATGGACAGCCTATTTGCCGCCGTTGCCGGAAGCCAGGCCACATCGCCCGCAATTGTGATTTAAACAAGGATCCCCTGGGAATGCGGGCCGCTTCGCAGGAGTGAACTTTCAAGGCCCAACATCCTGGCACGATAAGTACGTCGGAGGACGTCCCATTATCCCCATCGTGCTGGACGGTATTCCCCTCAATGCCTTGTTGGACACTGGTTCCCAGATTTCATCTATACCACATATCCTTTATAAGAGGTACTGGGCAGATTCAGACATTGATAAAAGACCATCTAATGTTGAGCTAAGTATATATGCTAGTAATGGAAAATTGGTACCGCAAGTAGGATTTAGAGAGATGACCATTAAGATTGGTAGAGCAGAATTAAAAAATCAGGGTATCATAATTGTTGATGTTAACCGACGGGAACCTTTTGTATTGGTAGGTATGAATGTTTTAGAAAATTGTTTTTCCGAGGTTATTACTATTTTACAGCAATTTGCGGAAACTGCCCAATCCTGCCAGCAGAGAATTCTCTGGAGAGAGATAAAAGCATTGGTGCTGAAGCAACAAGTAGAGGTTGCAGGTGGAGAAATCGGCAGTGTGAGGGTAAGTGACCCAACTCCTATAGTGATACCTCCAAAAACTGAAATGCTGGTATGGTGTAGAGCAGCCATTGGTATTAAAGGACGAGATTACCAAGCCTTGGTAGAGCCTGTGTACACTGATAGTAGACCCACAATATTAACGGCTAGAGGAATAGTCGAGGTACACAGGGGAAGAGTGCCCATACGTCTTTTGAATTGTGGAGAGGAAGAGGTCACTTTACCAAGGTACGCTACCATGGCCAAGCTATACACTGTTGACAACAATGCCATCACAGCCATTGGGCCCTTGAATCCGTCATGTCAGGTGGACGACAATGGTTCAAGTGGAGAATTAGAAGATTGGTGTCAGCAGCTGCATATAGGTACAGATTCAACACCTACCCACCAAAAACAAGGGGTGTACCGACTAGTAGAAGAATATGAACGGGTCTTCAGTAAACACCCATTAGACTTCGGACAGATTAAAGGGGTAGAACATACAATTCCTACCGGTAACCACCCACCAATAAAAGAGAGATATAGACCCATACCGCCCGCTCATTATCAATGTGCTAAAGACATGCTGAGAGAGATGAAACAGGCCGGGGTAATAAGAGACAGTTGTAGTCCCTGGGCAGCCCCTCTGGTAATAGTTAAAAAGAAAGACGGAACCATGAGAATGTGCGTAGACTACCGGCAGATTAATCACATTACCCATAAAGACGCCTACCCCTTACCTAGAATTGAAGAGTCATTAGCTGCTTTAAGATCTGCTAACTATTTTTCCACCTTAGACTTAACAAGTGGGTATTGGCAAGTCCCTGTGGCTGAGGAAGATAAAGAGAAGACAGCATTTACCACACCCATGGGTCTCTGTGAATTTAATTGTATGCCGTTCGGACTCTGCAACGCACCCGGTACCTTTCAGCGATTGATGGAATGCTGTCTCGGACACAAGAACTTTGAAGCCGTCCTTCTGTACCTAGATGATGTAATAGTCTACTCAAAGACTTACGAACAACATCTACAAGATCTGGCAGAAGTGTTCGAAGCCTTATCCCGGTATGGTATGAAGATCAAGCCATCAAAATGTCACCTTCTAAAGCCAAAGGTACAATACCTGGGACACGTTGTAAGTTCAGAAGGAGTAGCACCGGATCCCGAGAAAGTAACCGCAATAAGGGATTGGTCAAGACCTACCAGCGTGAAACAGGTGAGGCAATTCCTGGGACTGGTGGGCTACTATCGTAGATTCATCCAAGGGTTCACCAAGCTAGCAGCACCTCTACAAGACATCCTGGTAGGGCAGTCGAAGAAGCCTTCAAACCGCAATCCTCCTTTCCAGTGGAGTGATGAGAGGGAAGATTCCTTTGAAAAGTTGAAGAAGGCATTGACCGGAAAAGAAGTTCTGGCATACCCCGATTACCATCAACCTTTCATCCTTTACACAGATGCCAGTAATGTGGGACTGGGAGCAGTACTATCTCAGAAGCAAGGAGGCAAGGAGAAAGTCATCGCCTTTGCAAGTAGAAAGCTCCGGCCTACTGAAAGAAATCCTGAAAATTACAGCTCCTTCAAGTTAGAACTACTGGCAGTAGTCTGGGCTGTGACTGAGCGTTTCAAACACTACTTGGCAGCTGCAGAATTCACCGTCTATACTGATAACAACCCATTGACCCACCTGGATACAGCCAAGCTAGGTGCGCTGGAACAGCGATGGATAGCCCGGCTGTCTAATTACAACTTCGTGATCAAGTATAGAGCAGGCCGAAAGAATGGAAATGCAGATGCCTTATCCCGGATGCCGCACTTGAGAGACGTGGAAGAAGAACCGGTAGAACTTGAAGAAATTGAACTACCCGCCTTCCATCGTCCCAAGGTAGGACAGTATCAATCCAGTGCCTACCAGAAACATCAACAGGTGAATCTCAACCCATTAGCACACCACAGATGGGCTGACACTCAAGACAGCAATCCAGCTGTGAAGTTGGTGAAAGAACTGCTGACTGAGCAAAGTGCGTATCCCAATGAAAATGCACCGAAAGAGACACATCAACTCTGGAAAGAGAGAGGCAAAATGTTCCTGTACCAAGGAAAGCTGTGCAGAAGATATACGAATCCAAAGACGCATGAGCTAGTATGGCAGATCATTGTGCCTAAACAAGATGTAAAAATGGTCCTAGAAGCTTATCACAATGGTGCTGGTCACTTCGGGTGGAAAAAGCTAGAAGTACTTTTAAGAGAAAGATTCTACTGGGTTGGAATGAGAAGATCAATTGAAGAATGGTGCAGAAACTGTGGTCCGTGCAACCTCAGAAGAAAAGATCTAAAAAACCAAAGAGCACCACTCCAGCCTATAGTTACCAAGCAACCACTTGAGCTCGTAGCAATAGACCACGTGAAATTGACACCAAGCCGGTCCGGCTATGTCTATGCTTTAACCATAGTGGACCATTACTCACGTTTCTTGGTAGTAGTGCCTGTGAAAGATCTCACTGCAAAGACAGCAGCTAAGGCGTTCCAGACCTACTTTTGCAGACCCCATGGATATCCGGAACAAGTACTCGCAGACCAAGGCACAGCATTTGAATCAGAGATCTTCAGAGAATTTTGCAATATGTATGGCTGCAAGAAGATCCGTACAACAGCCTATCATCCGCAAACAAATGGCTTATGCGAAAAAATGAACCATATTGTAATCGATCTCTTAAAGACTTTACCAGAGACAGAGAGAAATCTATGGCCAGAGAAATTGCCTGACTTGGTAGACCTCTATAACAATGTCCCGGTAAGCTCCACAAACTGTACCCCAGCTTACCTTATGCGTGCAAGACCTGGCAAGCTACCAATAGATCTAGAAATGGGCATCGTAAAACCTGACGCAGAAGTGCAGGATTCCAACTGGGACTCCCTACGCCAACAACAATATCGCCAAGTGCAAGAATGCGTAGAAAGGAATCTCCAGAAAACTAGAGAAAGACAAGAGCAATACTTCAACCAGAATGCTCTAGCAACCCCATTAAAACCTGGTGATCAAGTGCTCAAGAGAAACCGTCGCACTAATAAACTGGACAATCAGTGGGAATCCGTCCCATATACAGTTTTACCAATGAGAGTGAACAATTCTAAAATGTGTCTTATAAGCAAAGATGGTGGATTAACATCAGTACTAGTGTCAAGAGACAATCTAAAACTATGTCCAGAGACATTGAAAGAAAAAGAAGTCATTCAACCTGAACCAGAAGTTATTCAACCAGTACCAGTTCAACCTGTTGACGAAAAAGAAGAAGATGGAGTATATCACACCTATCTAGGAGACTTTCCTAAAACTTGGCCAACCTACAATGGTGCAGTAGTAGTTCCCATGATGGCCTTCTATCAAACACCAGAGCCTGTAATACCAGAAGCCCCAAGACCAATAGAATTAGAAGCAGACCCTGTACCACAAGACGTTCCAAGACAGGAAGAACAAATTCCTAGTAATAATAGTCCTGGACACGGTGGAATTGCCAATCCCACAAATGTGGAATTATCCCTAGCAGAACCAGAAGTACTTACTAGGTATACGTCCACTCACACCATCACATTGAGTACACCCAGTACACAAGCGTTACGCAGATCACAGCGTAGTACTCAGGGTCAATTACCAGCAAGATATGCAGACTACCAAATGTAAATAGATATTTAGTTGTTAATTAGTAGTTATTAGATGTAACGTTAAAAAAAAAAAGCTCAGTACCTGCAGAGACTATTCTGTATGAACTACTTGCATATTCTTGAACTCTTTTCTTCATTTATCAGCCCGGAGGCGGTAAATTAAAGCTCCGGAAAGACTGTTTTTTGAACATTTTTAAATTATTCATAAACTTTGTTGGAAAAATGGACGCTAATTGCAGTGCCTTTCCTAACAAATAAATAGCCCTCAAGGACAGAGCTGTATTAATGGACGCTATTTGAAGTGACTTTTTACAAGACTCTATTTTTTTTAAACTTGAGTGGTTTTTGTAACTTTTTATTTATTTTTAAGACTCTGTAGATATTATCTGTTATATCTTATGTTTATTGTCCCACAGTCCCGGAGTACTGTTCTTAACTAAGGGGGAATGTGGCGCCCCTGCGGGTATTAGCCACAGTATAAGATCATAATAGTTGCACTCACTTAGAAAGCCAAGCCACTGCACTACCACCTTTGGCCAGTAGGGGGAGCTCCAGAGACACCAGAGACTTCCCTAGAGATAAAACACTGGTTTGAGGTAAATTTTCAGACAGTTGGAGCCATGAGCTCAGAGTGACAGGAGCTGCATTGAGTTCCTGAGGACTGACAATTTCCAGGGCCAAGCCATCGGTCTGAGGAGGAGAAAACTGATAAGAGGAACACTTTCAGAATCGGGTAGCATCATTATCTACCCTAGATAAAAAGCGCAGATACGGATACCGGATCCGTGGCTGCATTAGTTATATACAATACAGCAACCGGAAAAACGTGAGGTAACAACAAGCTTCACAGGGCCAGACACAGCAACATACTAAGAGTTCAGCAGTACTCCCGGAGGGGGTAAGCAGAGAGAGACAAAGGACTCAAGTTGCCTGTTGAGTGGGACCCAGAGAGGACAGATTTGGGCCGGCAGCGAGTTCACACACAGCAGCAGGGCCACATAGACAGCGCAAGCAGGAGGTAAAGGACCCGGTGGGGCCTGAGCAACTGAACCCCTATTGCAGACTCCGGAGACGGGACTTGTTGTATTATAGTTTGGTTGAAAGTAAACCAGTTAAACCTCATCTGTGCCTCAGCCTCTGATTTAACAGCTACCATCTATCCAGGATTGGGACCATCACCGCTAAGAGAATTTGCTGTGAATCAAGTAAGTGTCTGTGTCCTTAACATCTCCTCACCATACTTCCATCTTCATCCATCATTAACTTTAACATCACCTGTCCAGGGGACCCTACAGCCCTACCCGGAAAAGGGCTATACCATCTCAGCTGCCTCTCACCATCATCCCCTGGCCAGTACAAGACAGCGGTGGCCATATATAGCCACATTATTCCGGGTGGCGTCACGACAATAACATCTACAAACTTTATAAATTATATAAACTTCTAAATCCCCTGTAAATACCCCCTTTTAGGAGTGTGCCAGCCTGGGGCCACGGCCTGGGTCCAGCCACCAGTGACTCCCCCAAGGAAAGGGACCCTGCGCCGGGTATCCCGGTCCCCTAAGCTGGGCGGCACATTATAAAAAAATCAAACAAAGTACACAAAGAATAATCTCATTAGCAAATGAGATATACAACCTGGCCTCGCAGGACCGATAAGAACTCTCTTATACAGCAATTATGATGCGAAAATGTAAGTCACACACTTGGGATCTCTGGAAACAATAACAGCTTCTCGAACAGTTAAGAAGTCCGTTTCAAAATCAAATGAAAATGTATATAACTACATCTCCTCGATTAATTTGACAAGGCACATGTAATGTATGATACAAGTGGATGACCATATTGTTTGTATTGTGCCAACAAGAATCTTGGCCAATTAGGCGTAGCTACATGAAAAAGAAAAAAGAAGAAAGAAGAAGGAAAATAAAAGGGGGGGGGGAAAGGAAGGGGAGATAAGAAAGAAAGGAAGTAGGATAGAGACTGAAAGAGGAAAAGAGACTCTCCCCCCACTCCCTTCCGGGACACCAAACCCAACCCCGCTCAAGTATCTTCCTCAATAATTTCCCTGATGCCAGAGGTCTCCTTGAAAAGGATCCAATTCTGCCACGTAAGAATCATTCTGGATTTGTCGCCACTAGCTTCAGCCATTAAGTCTTTCGATACAAAGATATTTGAAAATTCTGTCAGCCATCATGGTCGGAGTTTGTGTTGTACGCCAGTGTGTGGAATGACTATCCTTGCAGCTTTGACACAGAATCGTAAGATCCTGCATTTCTCTGCTGCGATAGGACCTGGCAAAATTGAAAAGATGGCCACCTGGGGAGACGGATCAACATGATCACCGGAGATCCTCTCATAGGCAGAGAACACATTATCTCAAAATGGTCTTATCTTTGTGCAATGCCACCAAACATGGAGTAGCAAACTTGGTTCCTGGTTACATCTCCAATACCTGTCACTCACCGAGGGGAAAATAGCCCTCAGACGAACAAGATAATGATACCATCTAGTCAGAATTTTGTAATTTTTTTTTCCTGCGCAAAGCCTGCCGGGGACATTTTATGGGTGAATAAAAATGACTTCTTCTGTAAACGTGATATCTAGTTCCTCCTCCCAAGCCCATATATAACTTGGTATGGAACCCTGGGGCGGGGGTGTATTTAGTTCTCTGTATAATAAGGAAATCTGGTGCATTGGTTGGTCTTGTAAACTAAAGATCTTTTAAAAATTGGTCATGGGCGAGTGCGGAATCTGATGACCTCTGTTGTAGAAAACAAACGATTTTAGCTGTTCGTATTCAAACCAGCTAAGAGTCTTGTGTGGACTGTCCGCTTGTAATGTGGCCAAGGTGGGAAAGGATCGACCAATTCCAATCTGTCCGACCGTAACATCTGAGCCAGTATGCCATCCTAGAAACCATTCACGACACCCACACGGAGGGAAGTCCGGGTTTTGAAATATCGGGGTAAGTGGGGTAAAGGGACTAATCAGTCCCTTTTTGTGTTTCAGAATGTCCCATAATTTCAGACTCTCTCTAACATAAAGTCCCAAAGGTCCTGCAACGCTTGTAGTTGCGTCGCTCCTCTCCCTGACCCATGGTAAGTACCGCATGGTATGGTGCATGGTATAGTGCATCCTTCCTGTTCAATTTGTATCCACTGTTTATGGGTGTGTCTAAAGTGCCAATCCAGCAATCTAAGAAGTACGGCAGCAGTATAATATGTTTGTATTCAGGGAGGCCAGCTCCTCCATGGTCTTTGGAAGTAGTCAATATTTTATATCGTATCCTGGGTTTGGTCTGCCTCCACACAAATCTAATTAATGCTGATCTAAGTGTCCTAAAGAATGCTGATGGAGGATTGATGGGGATTGCCTGAAACAGATATAGAAATCTTGGCAGGACGTCCATTTTGAAAGTATTCATGCTTCCAAACCAAGAAATTGACTTTCGACCGTTTTCTTTAAGACGTTTTAATGTACTATCTAGAAGCGGTAGATAGTTATGCTTATATAGGCTCGCGAGGTCTGTAGGGATCCGAACCCCCAGATATTGAATGGAATCAATCTGCCAACTAAATGGGAAATTACGTTTAGATCTTTCCATTTCCATATCAGAAAGGGTGATATTAAGGGCTTCGGTTTTACCATAACAAATTTTGAAGTTTCTGTCTCTCCTAAATTGGGTATAATTCCTCTATCAAAGATTGGAACGATATGTGCGGTTGGGATACATAAAGCAGGAGGTCATCGGCATAAAGCGAAGTCTTATATTCTCTCTGACCAATCCGCAGACCGTGTACATTGGGGTTCCCCCGTATCGCAACTGCAAGGTGCTCCATTATCAAGGCATACAATAGCAGCGACAACGGACACCCTTGTCTCGTCCCACTACTTATGAGAATAGGATCAGATAGCGCTCCATTAATTTGTACTCTAGCAGATGGGTTTGTATAAAGGGCTCTGATTTTTTGAATGAAGGGGTCTCCCAGGCCCTCCTGTTGAAGGGACAAGATCATGTAACCCCAATGCACACAGTCAAATGCCTTTTCAGCATCCACTGATATGAGTCTGAGTCCCAAGGGGGAATTATTCCCTTTAGAGTGTGCCACCAATAATAGGGTCTTATTAATACCATCTCGTGCTTCCCTCCCCTGTATGAATCCAACCTGATCTGTATGTATGACATTCGGTAGTAGTGGGGCCAATCTGTTAGCTAATATTTTTGCGAATAATTTCACATCAATATTGTTGAGAGATATAGGCCTATATCTAGTAACCACTGATGGATCCTTGCCCGGTTTGGGCAAGACAGTGATGAACGCTGCCAGGGATTGTGGGGCAAAGGGTTGATCCACAGAGATGGCATTATACAGCCCTTTCAGGAGAGGTTGCAACTGTGTCCGAAACTGTTTATAAAAGAGGGGTGAGAACCCATCTGGGCTAGGGATTTTACCCGAAGGTGTGTTCTGAATTACCTCATCTATCTCTGAATCTGAGATATCCATACCCAAAGCTCCTATAGACTCCACGTCAAATGTCGAGAAAGCCGTTCTGGTAACATAGTCATCTATATGAAGTTGGGGGCATGTGTGGGATGTCCATGAGGTGGGATTATTGAGACTATAGAGGTCAAGGTAGTAACGTCTCATTACGTCCAGTATAGCGGTCGGATGTGAGGTCAAGTGGCTGGAATGGTCGTGCAAAGAAGGAATGTATGGGGATGCAGCAAACGAGCCAATGGGTGATCACACTTATTAGCCTTATGGTACATAATGCTTTTAAAACTATTTCCATACTGCAACGTTTGCTCGTTCAGGAGAGTGCACAGTGTGTCCCTGCACTGCATTACCTTGGCGAGCACCCCAGGAGTCAACTCACGTTTGTGTTTACACTCTAGGTCATGAAGTCTGTTAATGAGTTCCAGAACTTTGTCATTATTTATTTTTTTTAATTCTGGAGCCTTGTGTAATAAAGACCCCACGGAGCACACATTTGAAAGCCTCCCATTTAAATGACATGGGGGTATCGTCCTCTGAGTGGTCTCTGTAGAACCATTCAATGGTGTGTTTCACATCATTGACGCATAAGAAGTCCTTAAGAAGGTTATCATTTCATTTCCAAGACCATGAGCATATTTTATAGTCTGATGGTGTAATGGACAGAAATATAGGTGCGTGATCAGACCAAAGGAAGCTGCCTATAGTGGGTCGAGGAGACCATGACATGGCATAATGGCTCATCAAAAATATATCAATCCTCCCATGCGAATTGTGTGGGTGTGAGTAGAAGGTATAGTCTTTCACCTTCAGGTTTGCTAAACGCCAGACATCCACCAGTCTCAGGTCATGGAGGTCTTTTTTTAAATTATAGAGTTGCTTACATGGAAATTTAGATTGTGCAGACGTTGAATCTAGAGCTGGGTTTAGGGTTAAATTGAAATCCCCCTTATAGTAAGTATGCCTTCAGCAAAGTTCAACACCGTCTTCAGGAATACTCGGCATGCTCCTATCTGGTGAAAGTTCAGAGCACACCAACCGACTATAGTATAGAGGGTGTCGAAGACCTTCAGTTTCAAAAGCAGGTATCTTCCATTGGGGTCTAGGAGGGTATCTATCACCGTATGTTGAAGAGACTTATGTATTGCAAGAGACACCTTCCCGAGCGAGCTTCAGGGTTGGGGCTATGAAACCAGGTAGTATAATATTTATTTTTGATAGTCGGAATATGTCCGGTTTTAAAATGTGTCTTCTGTAATAGCAGGATATTCACTCTCTTTTTATGCATCCCGTAATGAACTTGTGATCTTTTTTGGAGCACATTGAATCCCCAAACATTTAAGGAGCCCAGAGTGACATGCTGTAAATCCCGTCTATGAGGCATGTTCAGTATCAAAAATAAGGGAAACTAGGAGGCCATGTTTATTTTGTATTTTGTGAATCCTTGTGGCTTTGCGATAAAGGTCTATTGAGTGATGTGAGTAATTTGCCAGGTTTATTGCCCCATTTGAAATATTTCTGTTTTTGGTAGTCAAGATTAAAGACGGTTCTTTCATGGGCCAAAATGTCCGCCGCCTCCTTCGCCTCTAGGTATTGTTTTTTCGTAAGGGGAGTCTTGTTAGATTTGAATCTTTTGTATGCAAGAGTTCATGTTTTGCGATTCTAGAGATAAACATAAAAGATTCTTTTTTTATGGCTCACGAAGGAAATTATCTGCCCTCGCATTACTGCCTTAGAGATATCCCAGAAAAAGGTGTGGTGTCTCAATATGTTCTGAATTGTCGGCTTTAAATGTATTCCATGCAAAATGTAAGTGATTCTTAAAGTCTTCTGACTGATATAAGTTTGAGTGTACCGTCACACGCCGCAATCTCGCCTGGCGATATGAGGCGATCTAACGTGCATGTGCACGTTTTTCATGGTCGCCTCAGATCGGCGGTGGCGGTATCACATGCCGAAATTGCGCCCTGAAAGTAAGGAGATGTGTCGCTCTGGAAATCGCATCACCTACAGCTGAAGCAATCCTGCCCAATTCCATCACCGCTTCACATGCTGCAAGCTCAAAGGGAATGTGGGCGTATATGTTCAGCGCGGCGAAGAGATAGGTGTGCCGCAGTGGTTTACACCGCGCCCCATACAACAGCGTTATGATTGATCAGCCTGCTCTGGAAGGCTGGCTAATACATGACGCCATTGTCTATCAGAGTTTGGCACAAATACACGCTCAAATATGGCGCTATGTCAAGTGACAGCCAATGGGAAAACAGTACCCCATACCAATAATTTCTGACGGGGTGCGGACTACAGCACGCTATAGCACGCCTACGGGAAATCATAGGCGACGCTCTTTCACTATAGTCCGATCACAAGCCACAACACGCAAATATGGCCTCCAGGATTGCAGCTGATTTCTAAGCAGTGCTCAGAAATCAGGCGACAGCTGAGAGGCGATTTATCGCCGCGAAATCCCTGAAATCACACGCTGCCACAGTGAGGCAAATTCACGGCGATTGCTCCGGGGCGACATATCGCCTTTATGATCTCCAGGCGAGATAGCGGCGTGTGATGGTACACTGAGGGGAACCTCCATCTCCTTTTACATTGAATAGGCTGCATTAGTTTGAGATGAAAGGTGACTGGTGCATGGTCTGAGATATAGATATCTAATATCTTCCTCTGTTAAACAAGAGGCAATAGTGCAGTGCTTAACAGCCAGTAATCAACTCTAGCGTGAGAGTCCTGTGTGTGTGAATAGTGGGAGAAGTCTTTTTCTAACGGGTGTGTACTCTCCATATGTCCACTAAATCTAAGTGATCTGAGAGGGATTGTAGGAATCTCCCCGAGGACCGTGCAAGTGATGGCTGGTGATTAGATTTATCCATGTCTGCGTCATATACCTCGTTAAAATCCCCGCCCACATGTCCCAGCCTGTAATGTGTGCCAACACGGAAGCCTGGAATTGTGGGTCTGGTGAATTCGGTGCATAAATGTTGACTATACTATAAGTCGTCCCCTCAATGTTTAGTTTAGCACAGAGAAATCTACCCGCGGAATTCTCTATTGTATCCAGTACCTCATATTTAACATTATTATTATTAATCAATATGGCCACCCCCCCTGCTGTTTGGTGTATGAAGCCTCCACAAATAAAGATAATTTTTTGCTGCGAAGCATAGAGTGATTACTTTTTATCCAGTGGGTCTCCTGGAGAAGAACCACATGGACATTTTTCTGGTGTAGATAATTTAAATTTTTTTTTCTTTTTACTGGGGAATTCAACCCATTAACATTCCAGGAACACCAATAGAGAGACGCCAGGTCTAATCGCTCAATATTTGAGTTTGCTGCGATCTAACCTATACCCATACGAGGTAACCAGATGAGAAAGATAAATAAATACAAGTGGGACCCCCACCCATATGAGCGACTAGGCCCCGGAGTCTCAATGATGTGCGGTTCTTCAAAATGAATGCAGAGATTCCCCCCTACAAACCCCCCACCTTTAAACATACTATTTTCAACAGTAAGAAAAATCTTAACTCTCCTTTCCTTTCCCATGGTATTGAACATTGTACGGCATGGGTTTCATAAAACAGTATAAACAATAAGAACATCTGCAACATATACCGTACAGACCAAAAGTTTGGACACACCTTCTCATTCAAAGAGTTTTCTTTATTTTCATGACTATGAAAATTGTAGATTCACATTGAAGGCATCAAAACTATGAATTAACGCATATGGAATTATTTACTTAACAAAAAAGTGTGAAACAGCTGAAAATATGTCTTATATTCTAGGTTCTTCAAAGTAGCCACCTTTTGCTTTGATTACTGCTTTGCTTACTCTTGGCATTCTCATGATTGGGTTGAGGTCTGGTGACTCTGGAGGCCAGGTCATCTAGCGTAGCACCCTATCACTCTCATTCTTGGTCAAATAACCCTTACACAGCCTGGAGGTGTGTTTGGGGTCATTGTCCTGTTGAAAAATAAATGATGGTCCAACTAAACGCAATCCGGATGGAATAGCATGCCGCTGCAAGATGCTGAGGTAGCTATGCTGGTTCTGTATGCCTTCAATTTTGAATAAATCCCCCAACAGTGTCACCAGCAAAGCACCCCAACACCATCACATCTCCTCCTCCTCCATGCTTCACGGTGGGAACCAGGCATGTAGAGTCCATCTGTTCACCTTTTCTGCGTCGCACAATGACACGGTGGTTGGAATCAAAGATCTCAAATTTGGACTCATCAGACCAAAGCACAGATTTCCACTGGTCTTATGTCCATTCCTTGTGTTCTTTGGCCCAAACAAGTCTCTTCTGCTTGTTGCCTGTCCTTAGCAGTGGTGTCCTAGCAGCTATTTTACCATGAAGGCCTACTGCACAATGTCTCCTCTTAACAGTTGTTGTAGAGATGTGTCTGCTGCTAGAACTCTGTGTGGCATTGACCTGGTCTCTAATCTGAGCTGCTGTTAACCTGTGATTTGAGGCTGGTGACTCGGATGAGCTTATCCTCCGCAGCAGAGGTGGCTCTTTGTCTTCGTTTCCTAGGGTGATCCTCGTGTGAGCCAGTTTCTTTGTAGCACTTGATGGTTTTTGCAACTGCACTTGGGGACACCTTCAAAGTTTTCCCAATTTTTCGGACTGACTGACCTTCATTTCTTAAAGTACTCATGGCCACACGTTTTTCTTTACTTAGCTGCTTTTTTCTTGCCATAATACACATTCTAACAGTCTATTCAGTAGGACTATCAGCTGTGTATCCACCAGACCTCTGCACAACACAACTGATGATCCCAACCTCATTTATAAGACAAGAAATCCCACTTATTAAACCTGACAGGGCACACCTGTGAAGTGAACACCATTTCCTGTGACTACCTCTTGAAGCTCATCA